>LUCM01001173.1:53675-98769 GCA_008360955.1 Fasciolopsis buskii | reverse complement strand
TTAGACTGTGTTCCGTGTGTTGGCTGCAGCAGCATCTTATCTTTTCCCGCCTGTGTAGGTCCACTCCCTGTTCCCCTTAGATATTCACTTTTTTGTAGAAACGTGTAAATTTGGGGGATAGGCAGCGGCTAGTGAGGCTTGCCTTGCTGTTTAACGCTGAACGATGATGATGATGACCACTTGGCAACCAAATTTCGGTCTCAAACATTTCACATTGTTGTGAAACAGTAAGAACAATATTAGTTAAAGAACTGAAATATCGATCGGCTTGAATGGCAATTGATTTCATTCGTCAACGTCTTCCAAAGGCAATGTCTATGAGTATTCTGATAGATGGAGGTACACAACACCCCAAGGTATGTTATTTCATATAACTAACCGAGTGATGTCAACTGAAAGTGGGAAGTGCTAATCACACATTTTGACAACCACATGAGTAGCCGGCGAGCACGACCATATAGATGATGTACATATCTAACAGTTCTAGGCCACAGGGCGTTGGCAACAACAAAAACAACAACGATGACAACAGAATAACACGGTACGCCCAACACGTAAAAAGCAATTCTCGAACTACATGATCAGCGTACGGTTGAGTGAATGACCGTCAGGGAATAAGTTCAAACAAATGTGCATGTTCCAATTACCGACTAATGCATATAAACAAAAGATCATTCACGATCACATTCATAAACAGACACCCATGACAGTTAGGAATTTCACCATCTTCGATTAATTCACAGGTGAGCGTAGCAGATTTGCAAGACGCACAAAGCATTTCACCTGATTGCACAAAAAACAAATCAGGTCCACTCACGTGTCAA
Source organism: Fasciolopsis buskii (assembly GCA_008360955.1). NCBI lineage: Eukaryota > Metazoa > Platyhelminthes > Trematoda > Plagiorchiida > Fasciolidae > Fasciolopsis > Fasciolopsis buskii. Next base: position 97,945 of record LUCM01001173.1, on the reverse strand, counting down.
ACTCTAGCCCTCTACTCGGGAACAATCTGACAGGCGAAAAATCAAGATGGTAATAAAGTTAATTCTAAACATAACAGCCTGATAGACTAGGTATCCTACTTTGTATTAACTTGATCAATAGTGCGGGATGTTAACATTTCGTATTACTCCTTTCTGCAACTTACCTGAAAAAATTTGTGGATTATACTGTAATAAGTACTAGACTGCAGAGAATATGCACAGACCATCATCATCATCATCATCGTTCAGCGTTAAACAGCAAGGCAAGCCTCACTGGCCGCTGCCTATCCCCCAAATTTACACGTTTCTACAAAAAAGTGAATATCTAAGGGGAACAGGGAGTGGACCTACACAGGCGGGAAAAGATAAGATGGTGCTGCAGCCAACACACGGAACACAGTCTAAATACACAAAAACACTTTCAATCATACTGATTCGATAGAAAACGACAACACGATCGCCACTATTTACGGTCCATTGCCATTTAGTTCAGTGTCTCCCAGCCAGCAAGTCGACGAGTCTTTCGGACCCAAACCACGAAGGCGTGAGACACCTACTTTACCTAACTTCGCTGTACATTTTCTCATCCCACGTTGCCACGTCATCTGTTGGCCTCCACATGGCTTCTTCCATTCCTTAGAAGGAACACAGAATAGGGCACGGTATGGTAGACTAGTGTTCGCCATGGGCAACGCAACACGTGACCCAACCAGCGTACCCTCCTAAGTTTCATACGCTGAAACAAGCTATTCTCAGAAGTGGCACCCAATACCAGATTCCTAACCTCAATATTACTCACCCGGTCACTCCATCCAATCCTAGCCATACTACGTAAACATCGGTTGTCGAAAACCTCCAACCGACGAACATCGCCCACACGCATACTCCACGTCTCGCAACCGTACAACAGAACTGAACGCACTGCAGCACAGTACATACGACCTTTCAACTTCACTCCCACTGAAATATCAGGCCGACGCCACAAGTGCTTCAGTCCAGGGTAAGCTGCACGAGCCTTGGATATACGCATACTTACCTCCACTCCCGAGCTACCATCGTTGGACACGCAGCTACCAAGGTAGGTGGAACGGTCCACAGTCGTTAGTAAGCACAGAAGTGAAATTCAATTGGTGAACCCGGGGTCATCAGTCGCGAAACAGTTGATAATAACCAAACGTAGCTGATTCCATCTCACCTTTTTAACTCTCGTTACACAACAAAACCGGAAGATTTTAGCTTTTAGTAGAGCACTGTCAATTCAATTTCGCAACACAGCTCTTTGTACACGAAATCCATTAACACAGACTCTGCGTTTGCCATGGGGATGACAAGAATTATTTGTTGCACTGAATCTAACTTTGATGCCCGTTTACAGGGGCTCATAACTGAATAGAATACAATTCACAGACTATTTTTACGAATGTGGTTGGAAAGAGTAATACGAAATGTTTAGCATCCCTCAGTGTTGGTCTTCTTTTTCCACAATTCAACTGAGTAAAGGGCACTCAAGGTTTCTAATCAAAAATTGTTGAGATTTGGCAGCACAAGTTACGGATTGTAAACAAATAGGTGAATGTGATGCGCACTGGCGATCATGATTGCCGGTTATCCTAGCAATGGGTAGCAAATTGTTGTAATTCAAGTTGCTGTCATACCCAATTAACTGGGACCTAAAATTTGGCGGCATTCCAGTTCTCAAGGTTGCGGGTCTTCGTTATCCCCGAAAATCCGAGGCTTATGCCAACGTCAAACAAGTCACTTCCACTGAATTCATACAAAGACAGATGATAAAGACGACTACGGATTTATATTAACCTCCTGGTATTATGAGAATTTTAACCCTTATCGGTCGATTTATAATCGGTCGTAGTGTGAGAAAACAAACCATGGAAGTTGGAGAGAACCGAGTGCAGTGTTTAAAAGATTATATAGGTTACAAATTCCCGCAGCGCTCTTCGGCATAGGAATGCTAAAGATTGACGACTCCGAGTCTCTTAGGGGATGGGAAGGTTTCGGTCAGGTCCAACAAGCTGAGAAGCAAAGAAAAAACACAAAAGTAACCTAAATGCCACACTTTTCGAGTAGTGCTCAAGAATGCACTGGGGGCAATTAGTCGTGCGACGGGAATAGTTCCATGAAATCCGTCGATGGAACTGTTATTATGGTCATTGACAAATTCACATTGATTTTTTCTGTATACCTTTAACAAGTGAAAGCAATAGAAGGACGTGTGTCAGAGACTGATGGTGTCTCTGAATCTCCTCTCTGTACTTGTTTGACCTTTTTGTCCCTGGGACTATCCGGGATCGAGGATTGTTGCAAAATTTCTGAATATACGTTTTGAGTTAGTGTTTGCTGCCTTGGTGAGTATGAAATGCGTGAACCTTTTGTTGACAATGGATCGGTATTTTGGGCCAAATATTAATCATCTGTTCATTGCATAACCATTACGGAGCGTTGGGAAAAATGCTTTAGAGCAAAGGTTGGTTGACCCAAGGTCACAGTGGGCCTTCCACTGATCACGCAAGTGAACCAATGCAAGTGGATGCCGGTACTCCATCCGAAATGGAGGGGATGAGGAAAATAGGTCTTCTCAAAAGACACGAGACACCTTGACGAGATGGTATGTTACCATCCTTCTTCAAGGATCGTGGCGAAGAGTTAGCAAAACTGTCGAGATCAATCTGGATAAGGGAGCAACTAGATTAGGGGGGAGGCGGATTTAGTAGGATAGTTGTATCTTACGTGGATGGCGCATATCAGATGAAGTGTCTTCACGCACACAAGGCCCGATTGGTGTTTGCTAATTTGAGGCATCTGTGACGTCGGCGTGACATCCGGTTACCGGTCACAGGTTGAATATACACGGCAGCAGTGAGGTGGGCATTGCTGTACGGCTCAGAAGCATGGCTGTTGAGAGCAGAAGACATGAGAACACTTCTGGTGTTCGAACACACTGTTGTCTTCATAGTATTGGTGGAATATGGCGGGAGAATTTTGTGATTAACTCAGAGGTTAGGCGTAAGGTGCCGCGTGCTATGGTTCAGTCTCTAGAACAGATACTAAGTCAGAATAGGATGAGGTGGTTGGGACTTGTTTTGCGCACGTCCACAGAATGACTGCCCGATTCGTTGTACGCTGTTCTTCGAGGCAGGTAATGGTTGGAGGATGGTTCGAGATGGATGTCTCAGGCTGCGATTTGGCCACTCACACTGAACGCCTCTCGAAATGCTTCCGAATGACCGGCGTCCTAAATAGCCTCTGCCGACGAAGCCCAGTACACTGCCTTCTCGTGAAGGAGGTGTTCTGGGAAAAGTGCCAGGACGAAGGCGAACATCCGGTGCTCTCCATCGGGTTGACTGATCATTGGTAATCAGTCTAGGGGAGTTGGCTAAGTCCTGATTCCAAACCAACCATAAGCGGCGTACGAAGCACACGGTTGTGTGCTTATCGGCGTTCATGGTGAGGGGATGTACTGAGCACCCAACATGTCTAACCCCATCCGAAGGGCGCACGAACTAAACAATCGGCCATCGGCCCCCGGGTGGGTTACGTGATCTTCAGATCGTCCTGCTGCCTTGCGAGTTAGACCATTTGGCTCGAGTTAGGGTACCCAAAATTAACTCTGTATTTCCGTTTGGGCAACCAGGTAGTACCAAGCCCTCGGAGGACTCATGGGTCCTGGTGGATGGTAGATGATGTCGAGATAGAGAATAGAAGAACTGACGTGTGTTATGAACTCCACACATTGTTTCTTTTTCTTTCTCCTTCTTCGCTCATTGTTTCATTCTTCACCGTTTTCCGATTACATTTCATGTGCATTCTGATCTGTGCAAAAATATGTATACGCGGTGGGCAGTCGATGACATGGGTAAAATGTATGAAAGCTTTAACCACTGGACTGGCTGGTATAGTTACAGTTAGACCACCGGGCTTGGGTATCCAAGACTCCACTTCGTGGGTTATATACAGAGGTCTGTTTCTCTGATACGTTACAGCGGGTCGACATATTGGCGATCAGCGATCTGAAACCCGTTTGTCAACTACTGGCAACCAGTTGAACTAGTGCACATTGAGATCGTCAATCGTCTTCTTTTGATTCTAAGCTGCGGCCTGCTCATCAAACAAGCTATTTCAACAAAGTGTACTCAATCCTATCGCATTGATCGGTTTGATTCTTACTCACGAAAGCCGTGAAGCTGTGAAACAGGTAGTATCATCATCGCCATCAAAACCAATTGAACCCACTGGTAGTTGTGCTGGTCGCTGTGTTCTGCAAATTTCATCCGTATTACGCAGAAAAAGGCTGAAAGCGGTGCAATGAACACCCAAACTAAAAATGGATAAAAAGTTAATGCGGAACATTGAGAATAAATATGCGACAAATGGGTGTAATCGTTAACCTTAGGAGATGATTTTCTTGCTCTCTAACAAGGAAAGAGAATCAGGCGGTTTATTTTTTCCTGCACTTTTGAGTGCATTCACAATTTCAGCAGGAAAAGATATTTGACGATCAGTTAATTTAATAGGGGAATGGAGAAATTCGCCAAGGTGGCAAGTTCCTAAGCATACCTCTCCGTTTTACTACCAGATGCGTGCTATTGAAGGGCAGAAAGCTGGCAACTATGATCCTGGAACATGGAGCGGAGTAGAACCACATAAGGCATCGCTAAGACAGACAAGTAACGACCTGGGCGACGACCAATTGCCATCTAACACAAGCTAGATCGGATGATCGATTTTTATAAACCAGAAATTACGCAAAAGCTTACCGTATCAACATGCTATGCGGGCCTGAATCTTTATTTCTGGTAGTGGGAACTGAGTCTGACAGCAACGGGTTCAGGTCTGTAGAGTTTCGAAGCAGATCACCGCCATTTAATGAAAGATCGGAGGGTGAGTTATTGGTCAAAGGCGGGGGACCAGACTCTGGACCACCGGGAGCAGAACTATTCTCAGTGCATTGGAATTTCGGTCCGGAAGATGGGGTGCGTGAGCACGGGTCGTTGATTGTGACCCGGACTTTGCATTTCGGTGTTCCCGACGGTGGCCCGTTAGATTTTGTGGTTGGAGATAACGCGATTCCATTAGTTTTTGATCTACCGGACCCCGAAACCGTGTCTCCGTAAGCGGTGGGGGACAACATCCGAGAACACTGAGTAATTCCGACACGATTTCCACCTGTGTCAGTGATGCCAGACGAAACAGCCGGTCCGTTCGCCGAGGTGCTGGTGTGCGAGAAGATACGCAGGCCATTGGGTGAGCTATTAGGTGTTACTTGAGTGGATGTTTTAGATGCAATACCACGTTTCTGATGTTGCACAGCTTTCACCTGGAAGTAATGGGTGAAGAGAGAAAACGTGAGGATATATTTGCATTGCAACGTGCAGAAAGAAATAAGTGAAATGTATTTTACTACACCACCTGGTTTAGGTTAGTCGTGTTCTTGGTGCGGCAGCGGTACACCGCCGGGTTTTGGATGGGTGTAACTCTGGAGCAGATACAATTGCTGAGCAAGAGACAACACCTCGGAAAATTATTCATACATAGGATTACGACAGTGGTATTCGGCAGTACACAGGCGCTTGCTCAATCATAGGGGGATAACTCAAAAAGCCACAGTGAGAAATACCAGAGTAGTAAAATATGATTGTTCAATTATTCCTTTGTACACCATTATCTGAATTGCACTCCACTGAAAGTGTAACCAAATTAGCAGATAATGTAGGTGCAACTTGTTCATGAAACCAACTGCAGAGTTAACGAGCCGACTCCCAAGTATTTCACCGAAAGCCCCCCCCCTTCACTCCCCACCCACCCCACAAAAAAACCCAGCTTCGAGAGTAAAAATGATGAGTTGTAAAACCACAAACAAATCAAACAACAGATTGCCCACAAAGTTTTTTCACGAGGAAGACTGCATCGTAAAGCAGCACAAAAGCTTCTCACAGATGGAAAACGTGTCTACACATGACCTGACCCGTCAGAATCACCTCCAGTCAGTGCTTCTATATAAAGTGTAGTGGATTCTTCATGCGAGATTAGTGGTTGTAAAAACGGTAAGTGAGACGTAAAACCAGCTGGTTATTTCCAAGCGTAACTAAACTTTTATTCATACAACCACATAGCTAGGAAGATATGGGCCAGAAGTGGTCCGAAGAATGAGCCTGTAGCGACGTATCTTATGATTTATAGCAGGTTCTGTTGAAAAGGAATTATACGTTGAATTATTGTTTGTTAATGTGCTGCTATTAGAGACGATAGATTGCATTGGCCGATACAACCCAGAATATCACGAGAATCGGGATTCCAGTCCCAAAACTGAAAGAGTTCATCTTGTGATGCACTTGGAATGTGGAATTCCTCTTTAACAGAGCCTGCTTTAGACAGAAAGATAGAATCGTGATGAGCTCATCAATCGGACAATCATATGGGTACAAAGATCCCTCTCAGGATAGATGTCCCATCTATCTTCTTAGAGTTGTGCTGCACTGTCAGATACTATACCATACCAAGTAGGATGAAAATGGCCACCAGAACGAGCTGAAATGACCAGATGCGAACAACAGAATCGGGCAGATTTCAGTTAATAACCAGAAAGGATAAGCTCATTAAAAGCGATCAGGCGGAAGCGGATATCACCGGAATACGAGCGGTAACTTGCTGGGTCGACAAACTGACCGAAAGAAATACATCAGGAATGACCAGTCTGCACAAAACGGGCGCGCATTTTGTTTGAATCCGGCTACGTTCCAGCTACGCGATTGAAAAAAAACGAAAAAAGAGAACAGCCTCATGAATGACCGGCACACCTAACTGGAATTCCATCGATAGAACAGATATCACTGGTTTACTCAACATCGGAGTCGATTTGACACAGTGGTGAGGCCTAATAAATGCCATCCCAGACCCATGTTTATCCGGTAAACCAGCGCAAGCCGAAAACGAACTAAAAACCGTGACATCAACATGGTGAGTGTGTTAGTTACATAACTTTTTCAAGGGACCTGAGAACAACGACCTCAAATTTACTTTACCAGCTCTAATGGAAGTGGATCGCGAACGTGAAGAAAGCGGCACCCACTGACGTTAGTAAACACCACTTTTGAGCAGCAGACATACTCTGAGGTTTCATCCCGGTGGAGAGTAGCTTAGAAAAATAAGCACGAATATATATATATATATATTTATCATACATATATATAATATATATAATCACTCATTCACGTTTGACAACGAGTCCTAGTTTGGATCGAAACGTCACGATAAACGTATTAACTCAGTGCGTGTTCTGAAGACCTGGGGAAATGGTAAACAATGGAGATTTTGGTTCTGATGAAACTGCCCTCCAGGAGACTTGTATTCGACTTTGTATCTTAATTATCTGCGAGCTGGGAACAGAGCGTAATTTCAGGAATAGAAAGTGAAACATCTGGTGTGAACCGAGGCCGCAATTGTTGAACGTATTATGTACTGGAGATTAAACCACATGGATACCTGAAACACAGGACTATAAAATGCCTCCTAAAGTCTGAGTACGAAGCAGTGGCCAAGAGCCCCGTGTACTTACTTGCACGGCAGCCCGCGCCTGACGGATTAAACACCTGTTACTTCCAAAAGCCGGAAATTCGAATCTCAAATCCATCGTTCACATTTGTAATCGAAAGCAAATGCAGATGGATCCTAGGTTTCATCATCACCTAGCACGCTGAGCAACCACCAATTAGGCTGCTCCCAATCACAATCGGAAGGTTAGTGATCAAGCGATGAAAGTTTCCGCGTGCCCGCCCAACGCCACGCAGCTTTTATCGTGGATCTTGTTCCGTTTTTACTATCTTAAGTCATACAAATATACTACTTAAAAACAAGCGGAGTGCCAATACAACTAGTAAAAGAATTATACATAAAATGGATATACGAGGAGAATAACAAGCAACAAGACGACAAGCTTCAACTTCTTTATTTTCACTGTACATATTTTGCAACTTCTTTTATCGATTCAAGTGCTTTTTTAAGGAACATGATTTCTACAGACAGGCCATAAGGCATTCGCACCGCTGACTTCGGTTCTGAGCCACACTTCTCAGCGTCTCCAACCTAAAACAATCCTCGTCTCTTGGGGCCCAACTACGAAGGCAGAAACCACCAACCAACGTCAAAACCGAAGCTAACTTCTTCATACCTCTACGCCAAGTCATAGCTTTTAGAGGACAAGTAAAAAACTGCTAACAAAACGTACCACATGGGTGGGAGGTTTTGTCTCTCACTGGACGATTAAGCACGGCAAATTCTGACCTATGATTAAACCGTCGTCAATGGGAACAAGCCCTGCAGGGTTTGCCTTAAGAGCATACGCTTTGTTAAACCCTATCATTACCAAAAAGTACCTGTTTAAGAGAAACACTGGTACCAATCAAGCAGCGCGAACGAAAGTGACTTTCCAGTTTAGGGAATCATAGTTACGAACTGCCGAAAACTAAAATGTATGCATTAAAAAACAAATCCACGCAGACAAATGAATACTGTACACCTCAGATAGTCATTGTTGTCTTCCCAAGATACGGCCGAACAAAATGAAGCTAAAATATAAGTGAGAATATCGACATTCTCATCTAATTGCTCAGACTCACAAGTTTCGAAAGAATGCACTGTCAAACATTATTATTTCCTTTTACTTCCGCGGCCAACAGAGGACTGTCAAGTGTTGACCGGCAGCGAGGGGATTTGAACCCAGAACCTTCATGTTCAAACTCCACGACCTTGTCCCCTTGACCACCATCAGTGAAATGGGCTAATCATCAACGTGGCTTTTCCTCGCACACATGAAGCATGAGTGCGGTAGGACAGGCTAAGCCTATAGCCTCTACGGACCACCGTACCAGGATGAACCGACTAAAAAATTCGAAGTAATGTAGGACAATGCGTTAGTCCACAAAATACGTCAGACGCCTCATCAAGCCGAGCGACAGATTTTCGTCTAATGATAGGTCGATCGATAGTGATAGGATGTGAAATTTTGGATAGGTGCTCAATCCACTTGTTCACCACCGACCATAAGGACGAATAGCGCTTCTTCCCAAATGCTCAGTTTATCGCCAGCAAACGTGATCAGGCTAGCAGATGCACTTTCCTACGATTGGCACGTAGACCACTGACAGTGGTGAAGGTAGAGATCGGTCAAATCCTATTGGCCTGATGATTCGCAAGCAGAGACAAAAAGCGAGACGGGTTCAAAACGAACAACGAAGCACTGCTGTGGTATTTCATCTCTGGCAAAGAAATCTCACTTATGGTGAATGAATGGTTGTGGAATAACTGGCCCGAGAGATACTTGATCGTAGCACCATAGTTCTTGAGAATAAACCAGGTTACTAGTCAAAATGGTGGCACAATAATAATGGGAAGACGAAGACAGAGGGCTTACCTGATTTTCAATGCTCTGAATGAGACTACGAACCGTGGTTCCTGTTGTTATGGGGATTGGTCTACCTGGGCCACCAGGAGAAACGTGCGAATAATTGTGCATTTGGGAGGTTGATGTGAATCCGGGTCTATGGTGTATGTATGAGTTCAAGTTGTTCCCGGTACGACCGGAATACGTGGTCTCTGCCAAAGAGGGACGATTAGAAAGACGGCAGTTAGAAGGCACAGTAGGGTTAGAGAGGGTGGTTGCCACTGAAACAACTGGGAATCCGGGCAACCCAAGGTCCTTCTCTGGCGGTGGTGTTGGTTGTTCAATAGCAGAGGGATCAACTGAGTCCAACAACAGTTCGGCTTTTCCAGTTGATCTATCATGATTGACTACGGGTGCAGAAAACCGTACTTCCTCTTCAGTTTTCGCAATGGTTGCATTTGTTAGCTTTTTTTTTATAATTGACAAATCGGCGGCCAAAACGTCGTTGTCCTTCTGAAGTTTCTCCACCTTGTATTTGTAGAGGAAAATAGAAAATTGACTCAATACCAGTAAACTCAGTACTGGTCAACCGGTAAAAAATACTTTCTTCCTAATCGGTCCAACTTAACTAAGAAAATACATAGGTCTCAATTACTTGCTAGTAGTTTCTACGCATGACTGACTGTCCTTTGGGGAACAACGTTCACGCATAAACCTCAGGTCATCCGGTCAACTTTACACTTGGGAAGTACCAGACTCGAGTTTTGCTGTCGCATCAGAGCTCACCAGTGGTACATACCCCCCCCGTCGTACGCAGGGTTCAAGACCGGGCTTTCCAATTGGGAGACGCGTGCTGCCATTGGGCCACTGACTACCGTCCAACAGTATTTCAAAAAAATATTAACGTCTCGGATAATTTGTCAAATATTATGTATCACACTTTTGGTTGGTCTGGGCTGCTTGTAATGAAGAAATGTTATCAAGACTTGGATTTGTGATTGACTGAATAGAGAAGTTAACATCGGGAATGCCAGCGCTGTATCTGGAGTGCGCCAGTTTATATCACTGTGATAGCAAGACAACTAAATGTTCGTGCCCCGCGTCGTCACACGATGAAACGGGTGAACATTCGAACATTACATGATCACCTGAACCAGACAACAATTGACTGAGCATAACCTCAAACTCCGGAATAATCTTATCATTCAAAAACTCCCAAAATATAACGGGCACCACGAAGCATCCGTACACTTCAGTGCAAATAAATGGGTGCTTGTGATATGAACCGGAAGAAGTAGAAGGGAACTAGGTAAGATTTGGATTGACTCCCTCGATAGATTCTGAATGCAAACCAGTGCATATCGTCCTAAGTGACCACTTAGGACGACAGACAGACATTTAGTAACGATAAGGAAAAGCATTGTATTCAAAGGAACATCTGTACAGAGCGAGCACTTGAGCGACAAGACTGCTATTTAGGTACGGATAAACGAAATGCGCTCCACTTTTCGGTTGATCGGAAGGGAAAGCTAGACACGCCATAAAAGAGTAACGGACTAAAAAATAAATCAGTTCAATTGTTACTCGTCCGTGGATACACTCCTGTTTTGGTTGCTACCCCAAACCAAGGTATATTCGAGATATGAATGGAGAAAAGTGGGAAAGACCGTAAAAGGACAAAGTAACAACAGGAATAGAGAGGAGGAAATATTTTCAGTGCAAGAGTACCACTCGGAAGCGTCCGGCTGAATCACTCAATGTTCGCAATCATCGCGTGGGAAGACTTTGCGGAACCCAACTCAATAACCTAATCGTAGGAACACAAACCAGTTAACTGCCTACGGTTTTCATTAGCTTTTCGCTATAACACGAAATGACTTCGATCTTTTAACAACTGCCCGACGCCAAAGAACAACGTACACCGAGGCAGACGGCCTGTGGGGATGCACATCACACGACCTCATCAGTTCAATCAATGAGAATGATCATTTCTCGGTATTTAAGGATTCCGTACGATTTTCAACCAATTCATCATTCGGCATCGATGGCCAACTCATCACTGAGGAACCGCAGAAGCAGTGTACGGATGATTTGTTCTTGTTGAAAATCGCCATTAGTGTATATCCATCGAACCCTAACAAGGAAACAGCTGTAGTGTTTTCATCGTTTCTTAACGACTAGCTGGGTGTTCCCGCTGCAAGACGATCTATTTAGATTTATTGCTTTCACTAAAGCTGGACTAGAACTTTACGTGCAAAACCACATTTACTTAGGAAGTCTGCCAATCACACGCTAGCAACACTATGAAGACACCAGTGTCCAAACAATGGCAGTCCTCTCGTATTTACTGCCCGAAAGGGTCACATTCCTAAACCGTATACCAAGACCGATCATACTGGTTTAGTATACATTTAAGCTTTGGTCGATAATCGGACATCATGCCGACGTTAAGCGTGCAGAGGTTAATAAAGCCTTTCGTACATGCAGAAATACCTTATCTAATATACGAGCATGAGTACCGAAGGGCAAAAAAAGCAATTTAACAATTCCATGTGTTCACAAAAACGTCAAAAGGATGAAACTCAAAAGAATTAAACGGTAATCATTTATGGTGCTAACTTCCAGTTAGCAATCCCAAAACAAATATTTCGACAGAGGAGTCAAACGACAATAAAGTGCTGATGGCGATGTTAAGCTTGGTTATGAGAGTCATTATTAAGACAAAAAATCAGTCCTTAATAGTCGAGTGTTCCGTCGGATATTGAGAAGAAACGCAACATTTAACGGGAAAACGTTTGGCAGCAGTTTGAGAGCAATTGAATGGAGTCCAATAAAAACACCTATCTGTATGTTTTTACCGCATTTATTCGACCTTGGGACAAAGGTAGTCGAACAGAGAAAGCGACTTGCGAGTGCCATGGTTGTCCTTATGGCAAACATCATTCCGATAGGCGCAAAACGTGATGCATTACAGACACATGGACATTTGTGCATCGGTGTTGCCAGAATGACTTGATTATCGGTGGGTTATCCTGAGTGAGAGCTTGTGACAGCAACTGATTTGAACTAGGTTCAATAACTCAGAGTGATTGGTCACTCCGGCCGATGAGTCGAGAGACAATTCATCATTGGCTGTCACTTGTGTGCGTGATGTCACAGGTGAAACTGGATTGCGGTCAACGAAACAGGGGCTGACATAGCGTTGGTTAAAGAAGTGAAAACTGATTTTCATTCGTTGCTTACATTTGTTAGAGAATGTGGAAACAAACAATAAGGTTTTTCATCAGCCAAGAGATTGAAACTGCATACATGTTGTGGCTCGCCACAACATCAAAGCACTGACGAAGTCACCTCAATAGGTGATGAAACGTTTGCAATCAAATTGCCCAACTCAGCGAACAAACCAATGCCATCCTGTTGAACCTGAGCCACGAGAAAGAACATCATTCTCTAACCTGCTATATATAAATATATTTATTATGCGACAAAATATTCATTAGAACCTGTATAAAAGTCCGGACTCCCATTTACCCATGTTACCCTTCAGTGTTTTCTATGATATTCGACCTTGTGTTCCTAGCACCCCCCAACAGCTAGCGTCAGATATCAGAGGGTTTGTAATTCACGTGTCTCGAGGTAATGAGAGGGATGGACATTTAAAGAACGGTAAAATCAGACTCATTGTGACAAGTCCGAACAATGGTGACATAAGTTCGGTACGAAGCGGGACATGGCACAGTCTGAACTATTTAGATTTTTGCTTCTTAGACCAATCTCTAACACATCCATAGTATGGTCACAATTATTCCGAAGCAGAACTAACTGATCCAAACCAAAATCAACTAGGGAAATTCCGGGCTCAATCAAAAAACCAAAGACCGTTTGGATTGACAAACCTGTTCCCGAAGCGATTCGTTTTCCGACACCAGTCTCTCCGCCTCAGCCTCCGATTCTGATTTGATCCCGTCAGCAACCTGAACAGTTTTAAGCAAATCCCGCTCATAAAGACGCCATTCTGTTGTTTCTCGCTCCCGTTCGGCTTGGAGTAATTCGTATTTCTCTTGAAGTTCAGCAAGATCTTTAGTTAGCTGGAATAATTTAGAACGATCTTCTGGAGAAATTTCACCGTTACAAGCAGAACATCTTTGAATGGCTGCGGCGGAAAGGTTTTCGGTGACTTTGTGTTCTGTCAAGTAGACATCTTGAGGTACGTCTGACGGAAGGAACGCGTCATCCTCGTTATTGTTTTGCTTACCTTTCAGAGCATTAAGCTCCATCGAAACGGTGTCATACGATACCTTCAACGAAGCATGTTCGGCCTCAAGTGCATCGAAGTTGTCTTGCAACTGCGCTGCTTTTTCTGTCAAAATGCGGCACTCACGAGCTAAACTGTCACTGCTCTGAGCCAAATCATTGTTTTGGGTAAGTAACACTTGTTTTTCTTGTTCTACCGATGCATACAACTCACAAAAATGATTTTCTCTGGATCCTGTTGTCTGCGCTCTCCGATCTGTCAATAGCAGGTGTTTAAGCTGCTCAATTTGAAAACGGCAGTGCTCTAGCTTTGTTGTCTGTGTAGACAGTGCTTCTAACAGAATCGCCCTTTCAAACGCCAAGCTATGCGCTTCTTCATGGGCCTCATCTACGCTTCGTTGCAAATCCCACAATTCCTGCAGGGTTGCCTGCAACTCCTCGTTTGTGGTATAATTGGCTTCTTCCATTTGCAATAAGCGACCTTGCAACGTGGCCACCGAAACACCGGCAGATGAAACCTGGTGCCTGCTGTTTTCGATTTTTGAGATCGCCCCACTGCGAAATCGAGATGTGTAATCTACTGCATTGTCTATATTGTTAAAATCCAAGGTAGCAGGATCATTGAAGTCGCTGGAAACCGAGCTGACCGTAACAGTACCGGTTAGTCCAGTAGTTGCACCTCCCGGAGTGAGATGAGTCGTAGTCCCAAGCGATTCCGGTGGAGAATGGGGTACGGATACTGCTTTCCGAGCTGCACTTAGAGGAATTTGTGTTGCTTTTTCCCCTTGCGACGGACTGCATGGATTTGATTGATCGTCTTCTCGACAGCACCCATTTTCCAGTTCATTCAATCGAGCCTTGAGATGGTTCGCCTCTTGCCGGGATTCCTCGGCCATCTGCGTTGCTTTAGCTAACTCTTCTCTGGCCCGTCGTATTTCAAATGTAAGCTTTTCTATTTCCATTTTACGGGTTTCTGTGATTTGTGTCAGCTCGGATATACGAGATTCATACTGTTTTTTCTCTTTTTCGACCCGCGAAAGTAGATCACTGTTTACCGAAATCCGATGAGAACTCTGGCTGTCAAAGCAAGCAAGATGAGACTGGAACCGCGGCTCAGAATTTGCACCGCTTCGGGTGTTATTGCACACTCCCGGTAGGTTTGCCGCACTTCCATGATGCCTCTTCGACGAAGTTAGCTGCAAGCGCTTTGCAAGCTTTCCGTTCTGTAAGTCCACTATACCATGGTTTCCTTGACTCTTGTTTCCCGACGTGCTCTTGAGGTTCTGATAACTGGAAGACTTTTTCAGATTACGATCAGCGATGGAACTGACTGACTGGGTGCGCGCTGAGGACTGCGAGAGCGGTCGTACGAAAACATCGCTTGTTTTTGTCTGAGTCCGCGGATCAGTCTCGGCTTTGGGTTGTTGTATACTTACAGCGACTGAAACGCTCCCACTTGTTTTGCTGGTCATCCCAGGGGGAACGTTACGAACGGGATCAATGGAAATCAAAAAATTTGGCACATATGATCTTGACGGGCTTGTAGTAGCGTTTTTTAATGCCGATCCAGAGCTCATACAGTGTTCTTTCCGTCTGATGATGAACTATTTTAAACGAAATACCTAAAAAATAATTGAAAAGATAAGTCACGTATTACTTTGTTCGTGAAAACGTGAGTAAAGTTTCATCAGAATTCAAACATTATATGGACTTCATTAGTAGGGGTAGCTCAACAGAAAACGACTGGTCGGTGATTTCATATACGAATGAATTGACTCGTGAAGCACGTGTAGCATAACCAGATTCTACCACAAAATATAAACTGGTACCGAGAGATAAGTGAAGTGAAAGCCTTTGGATAACAAAAAACGAAAAGCCGTTGAAGGATTTCTGAAAGTGAAAATAACTTGCCAAGTTGTGCACTCACCCCATCCAAGTTATATTTAGACTTAAAAACCCGTACAAAAGTAGAAACACTCAAGAGGTTACATGTGATACGCATATCTCAAAACCGAAAAAGACGAAATTACAAAAGAGCGAATAAAATGAAGGGCATTTTGGTTACCTTGCCTCGTGCCACTGCGCAACTTTTTTAGTCTTTATTTAAAGAACTCGAGTTTCTTAAGCATGTACGCCCAGTTCTGGTTCCATGTCATACTTCTCGGTATCATTATCAAGCGGAAATACTGAGGAAAACTGACAGGGAAATAGAGTTAACGATAGTGGGGCTGGAAGGCCATCTTCGGGATGTGTTCCTTCGTCTCCACTATGCTCCACTTTATCTAACTCCAGGATTGCCCAAGATTTTTCTCCCCTCTTTTAGTCCTCACATGCGAAGGTTCACAACCCAAGGACATCCAAGAAATTCCGTTTATTCTGGCATGTTTTTTACACGGTCACGAATGCTCACTCTACACAGGGTTCAAACGGGTTCTACTCTTGAATACTGAACCTTTTATTATTACACAACGTGATTTACAGCATAAGGAGTGAACCTCATAATTAAACGATATATTGTAAAAAGGGATTGTAGATGACATCCACGTAAGAACCAATTTGTTGACTCTGCTTTTAAAGAGATAGAGAGAGGTTGCAAGTGGGTGGGAAAACAGATGGAAGGTGTTCGACAGGTTCACAGTTCAGGAAGAAAGGATGACTGAAAGAGAGGTGAGACACCTGTGGACGGGATATCGGTAAGGATGACTAGAAGCCAGAGAACTGGACTGGTGGACAAAGATCGGAGATATAAAGATTAACGAAACAAGCCGTGCATAACAAAAGCCAAAGTAATAGCGACAAAAAACGGAAAGTGAAGCAACCGCCTGAAGACGAAAAGGCGATTACAGATTGAATGTTAAGGAGGGGTAATTGATTGGCCGGATGGCCTTGCGTTAAACTCGATTAAGCGGAGAAAGAGTAAACAAAGTCCAACCTGCAAACCCGAATTCAATATTTAAGTAGGTCGGATTTCAGCTTCGTGTAGCAGATGTGTGGTGAAAAACACCTGGCGCGAAATAGAAAACCAGCAGTACGAGAAGCTAGCTGATATTAAAGGAAATTAGCATAACGGTGGAGTTACAGATAAGGCAAAAAAAGACAACTTATGGAATGCATATCAGCTGAATCAAAACAGAGATGCAACGTGAGTGAATGGCATTTAAGAGAAATAGAGAGAAGGGGGATTTCCAGGTAATCACAATCAATATCATTATGGAAACCCCAGGAAGTGTGATCAATATCGCAATTCGGCGATACATTAGAGATATTGCGGTCGATACCAATGCTGACAGCACCGTCCATAACTTTGAATCTCATAGATTGAATTTAACGAGAGGTCATCATATTGACTGGCGACCTAGTCATGATTATCAGCATGCAGCACAGCCCATCGCCGGGCCGGTGGCTTCTGCATATCCTTCCTATCAGCACCACCATGGATGTTGCTCGGGTGAACTTGCTCCTGTGGCTCTGGTTCACTCTTAACTGTCACCCATGCGCGAGGCAAGAAGCTATTCACAGAAAGCACCTATTCCAACTTTTCGCAGTTAGCACTGATTCTTCCTTCGTTCCAAAAACCGCGGAACACAGTACTTACCTTGACATAAATATGGTAAAAAGATTGTGCCTGGTAGCCCCTGGATATGGTATACGACGGAAAAGCCGGCAACCGTGGCCGTGAAAAGTGCAATTATGTGGGACCCAACAACCAACCATACATAATATAAATATAATACCAGGTGCCAGCTCTCAGAATATCCTATTTCAGCGTAGGGAACGTGGAAGACAACGCTGGTTGGGTCACCTGTTGCCTATGGCGAACACTCGTCTATCATATGGTGCTCTATATTGGGTTTCTCCCACGGAGTGGAAGGAGCTATACAGAGGACAGTAGATAACGTGGCAGCGTGGAATGAGAAAATGCCCAGCGAACTTAGGTAAAGTAGGTGTTCCGCCTCTCCTTGGTTGGGGTCCAAAAGACCCGCCAATTAGCTAACTGGAGACACTGAAGGATATGGCAGCGAACCGCGAACAGTGGTGGTCGTGCTGTCATGTTCTGTGGAATCAGAATGATTGAAAGAGTGCGTTTGTATAGTTAGGCTGTGTTCGGAACACTTTTCTTCTCCTAGGTGTGTAGGTTCACGCCCTGTTTCGTTTGCGTATTCACTCTTTTAAAAGAAACAAGTAACCGTGAGAGAAAGGCAGTGGTCAGTGAGACTTGCTTTGCTGTTTACCGCTGAACTATGATGACGAATAATCGTCTATGTGGTATGGCTCCATGGGTCAGCTGACTTTCGAAAGAACAGCTGTTAGACGCAGATCGTTTGTAACATCTGCATGTGCTATAACGGACGGTAGCACTGCTTAAAATAGGTGATTATGCTGATTTACAAGAAGGGTGACAGATGGTCATGTGAAAAGCAGAGGAATTAGTTTAGTAAGCTTGTATTCAAACTGCCCGGGGAAATTATTTCCTGCCGATTGTCCCGGTCACAACGTGGCTGCACCCTGAAGTGATGTGTCAGCTTGTCTCCATGACGCAACGAGCTATATAGGATGGCTTATCTCAAGCCGATGATCCAGTTATGCTTTGAAGGTCAGTGGATAGAAGTCTGATGAGGCAGCTTCCTGGTCCTCCCGGTTGGTTGTTGATCTTAGTTAGCCGCTCGGGCAGAAAAAGTGAGCGGAATAATAATTGATCCAATTGGATGGGCTTCCACCCAGCCATTCCTCTCTGCCTTGTGGGCAGGTTCTCAATAGAAACAATGGATTGGGGTGAGAACCCTTATCGTCCTGCTTAGCGGCCGGACTCCCTAGCAGTACTCGTCCATCAATCCCCATGAGTTACACGCCTACAAATAATCTCATACTGCATCGGTCGTCGCGCAGGATCATCAGGACTACACTGCCCATTGCATCGAGCGGGGCGGGTAGTGATAACTATATATCTCCCGTGCTGGGTTAACGCCCACTACCTTGTGGGTACAACTTTTGAGACAAAGGTTCCCGTTAGGGTCCCCAAAAATCCCTTCCGCGGTGTTGGCAGCCGCGATTACCGATAGCTCGAATATCTACATGAATTCTCTTAATTTCCGTCCTTCCGATGTAGGGACCACGCAAGTTGTCACGAAGAACAGCGGCTCGATGCATGTACCTGATGGCACCATTATGGGAAGAGACAGTTCGCAAGCATTACTTAAAACTAAGTGTTCACTCAACCTGGGTGCCCCAAATGTCCGTATACCTAACAAAACAGGGCAACAAGTTGACCTAGATAGAACAACGCCTTCACAATAGACGTATGCTATACCTCCGAAACAGGCATACAGGACCTTACTTTCGTGATCAACTTCGTAGCCCAGATGCGTCCTCATTCTTTCGTTTCAATCTTCACGTGTCCGGTGGTCCGGTCTGGAGCACTTGTTGGGAACGCTCTGAGCAGGCGAGTGGAGCCTACACTGTTAAATTGGATCCCAGTCAACAGCCAATTATGTCCAGTTCAGTACGCGTCAAAAGCAGTCAAGTAAAGCGTCCTTGTTTATTCGTTGCATCTGCGTATGCAACCCCGGAGGTAAAAGACAATTCCAACAGGGAGTTATCTCGGTTACTCAGTAGCTTCCGTTTAGATGACGTTGTGGTTGTTGCCAACTTGCGTATTAAGCGGAAAAGGAGGCGCACTTCGGAGGCCGATTTTTCGTCCCAGCCGCTCAGCCCGATGACGAAGGAAGTCATTTACAGGTTTGTTTTGACCGCAGGCTTTCGTCACAAAAGGTGACAGCGAACCAAAGTAAATTAGATTTCTCAAGTCCTCACGGTTTGGGTCCGAAGGATCCGTCAATCAGCTGGCTGGAAACATTGAGGGATATGACAATGAACCCTGGACAGTAGCGATCGTGTTTTCATTTTCAATCGAATCAGAATGATTGAAAAGTGTTTGTACAGTTCGACCGTGTTCCGTATGTTGGCTACTGCGGCATTTTCCCCCGCCTGTGTATATTCACGCCCTGTTCCTTTTTTCATATTCTCTTTTTATAGAATCATGTAACTCTGAGGAAAAGGCAGCGGTCGATGGGACTTGCCTAGCCGTTTAACGCTGAGCGATAATGATGAACCAATTCACCACACACACGTGTGTGTACGTGCATATGGGAGAAGTCTTGCATATACACACATGAACATACACGTGCAGGTTGACTTCATTTTCCTCCATTCAACACATCGCGACCAGGACCTCAACTCTAATCCTATCAAACAGTCATAAATGCATAAACGTACATATGTGTACCTATATGTGTATTATAAAACAAGCTAGTAATCAACTATGGGAGCATTGCAGCCCAGTTGGGACAGGACAAAAGTGACCCCAAGTGTCAATCGAGCATAAAGGGTTCTTTCGATGGCATGCACAGTAATTGTCATCCACCTTTTCGAAAGCTTAAAAACAGCACTTTCCTGCAATAGCAACCAGCATTGTCATATATTGGTATGCTAGCATATTTATCAACGACCAAGCCCAATACGTCAGCACAAACGACAAACGACCATAGCAAGGGTCGGAGACCCTGGGACAGCCTCCGTCGGATTTGTAGCTCAGTCCAGTTCAGTTCTGACTGCGGTACGCTGCTCCTAGTAGTGAGTTGTGAACGCAGGTGTTTTTTAGTCAACTTGTTTTATTCTACCATTATTGGCAGAGTTACAATCGCTCTGCTAGACACAGAAATCAGCTTAGCTGAATTACTCACTGATTACTCTTTTTGGTATTTTTTACCTAAGCTTTTGCCGTCACGTTCACAAATCCTATCTGACTCCGACTCAAAAGATTTTACACTTTATAGCACAAGTTCTTTCTGTCTGTTCATTTGGTTTTATAAATAGACAAACCTATTGGTTTGTGAATACATTTTTCTATCTGCATTTACCAGAGTTCTCAAGACCATCCAGTTGTTTGGGCGCACCTTGTGGCTAAGGCTTTTTTATTTTAGTCATCAACATCACGTTCTTTTGCTGTAGTCAGTCTTTTTAACACTCTTTACCTGTAGTAGGGCTCGACGGTCCTGCTAGCTCACCTTCCGTCCAATTCTGTGTAAGCTGAACCAGCATATCAGAAATTTACAGCGCTAAAGAGAATTTAACATCTAAGTACCATGTTTTGGATAGTATCTTAAGCTAATTATCGCCACTCGAGCGTTTTTTCCCGCCTTTTCCATCTTTATCCTTCTTTTGCACGCTGCTCGCACTGCAGTCGTGAGGGAAACAATTCGACAAATGGTAATGCAAAATACTCTTATCGCGAATTCCAAGTTCAGCACAAGGAAGCAGATGTCAGGTACGGTTGCGGTAAGCAGTGCTGCGAGCAATACGGTCCTTCACTGAGTTACATCCTGCTCGGTGGCTCTCGCTGATGTGTGACATATCCAGCAGGAGTGCAACTGACCTTGAAGTAACGACCATCTCCCTCCGAACTCAAGTTCAGTCACTGGGAGATTATCTATCACGATTATTTCCATTTCTCAACGTTTTGGAGGCTTTAAATAACCCCACACCCCCAAGTTCTTGAAACGAATTGCGCTATTTCGATTTCGTTTCCTCGGCGGTTCGCAAAGGATCTGTTGCTGATAAAAATGATGTAGTCTTCAAGGATCCAGACAAAATACCGCCCGAAACGGTTAAACTCCGTATGACAGATGCATGCACCATGTCTCACTGTCGGTGTTCTTGTATCAGGCTGTGGAAAAATCGCAACCACACGGCGGTCCACTGCCCTTTCAATTTCCTGAGAAGCTGACTGCCAAACAGCTGATTAGAAGATCGCAGTTAATTGCCCGACTTACGCCTTTTAACAATGTTCAACACTTCGCCGACAGAACAACCAACCAAATACAGGGAAATCGAAGTTTGAGGATTCCATCGGTTATAACCATGTGTGGGAAGTCAAAAGACACCCTAACCTTTTACCCCGGAGTTCATTTATTGGTCGCCCCCACTAGAGGTCAGTACTCCAGCAGCATATAAAACAGCAAGCGACTTAAGTGCATAAAGCTTTCTTTTCCTCTCCAAGCCGCCTAACAAACAGCTGCGCATCGTGTCCCTTCAGATTGCCTCCACCTCTAAAAGGAATGGAGACGATAACGAGAATGGTGACACCGCATCGTCAAGTGAAAGGCCCTAGTAAACCCAACAATACCGGACTATTGAGTAAGACTCCCAGCCCAGTGCCCCGTCTAATAACATCAAATTTGGGAGCAGCACCACCAACTTGCTACTGCAGATCACTCACAGTCTACCCACTTCTGTGATTTCCCCCCCGCTGCTTTAATAGCAACCCTACCCGACCTAGAAAAGAGGTCTTCAAACACGATTCTCATCTTAGCCCGCCCGCAACTATGGGCGACTTATCTCTCAACGCTACGTGTGCACCGTCCACCCGGCCTCCAAACTGACGGTCAACTAACCTTTTTCAAATTGCAATAAATTGAGTTGAAAGTCGTTTGCTAGAAGGTATACTGATGCTGACGAAAACCCATCAACATTTGAAAACTACCAAAGTTCGATCCGTCAGAGCACCCAATAGCGCCCAGATGGCCTTTACTTCTGCAAATGGCACCCTGGGTTGCTCAAAAAATCCATCATTTCACTGCTGCAGTACCCAAAGAAAACGTCCTCGCAGCGCCCGTCCAACGGATCCTAAATGGGCGAACAAATAATGCCTCTTGTTAGCCCAATATATATCACACCAAACCCTTCTCAAATGACGTAAGCAACTGCCAATTCCATGGCACGTACTCTCCATGCTTCACCAACCGAGCTCAGACTGACAGGTGCTACTATCTGCCTGTTGTTTGCAACACCCCCATAAATCCAAAGACCACTACAATCTTATAGCATCAAATTCCGGAACAAATCCATCAACTTACTAGTGCAGGCCACTCCCAGTCCGCCCAGTAATATGGTCTCCCGTTGTGCTGCTTGAAAAGCAACCCTCATCCGACCTACGGAAAAGGTCTACCCATACGGCCCCCGTCTCACTCCTCATCAGTATCACCCTGTCCATTTTAGACACTTTGGAACTCCTATCTCCTCCATCACCATAGCACGAATTTAAGCTTATTACGTTTTCACCATCAAATTTATTCCATTTTGACATCATATTGTACCATTTCCATAAAAGAAAATCCTATAGCAAAACACATCGCCTCTCCCACTCCCAACATCAAACTGTGCTCCGACACTAGCGCATGCCACTTATTTACATGCAGTTCCATGTCTGATGCACCTCACCCTTCTTCTGTCCTCACAAACCATTCCCACCGCTCAATAATCTGGCTTCAAATCCATAAACCTTATCGTTCCCTCTTTGCATGGAGTTTTACAACTACTCCTCATTCCCTCACACTCCGCCAACCACTTCCAGCACTGTCGCCAAACGGCGTGGTGTCCATACTCGGCCACAGTCTTAGAAAACCAACATTGTCTACCATCTTCACTTCTTAAATTTCAGCATCGATTCTCCCCAAGCGACTCGATGGAATCACCTTTGTTTCTGACGAACCCAAACGGTTCCCTCCGGTCAAAACTAGGCCAACATCTTGGCTTCTTTCCTTCTCACTCCTCATCAGCATCCCTCTGTCCATTTTAGACATTCCAGCCTCATATTATTTCCGTGAACAAAGAGTCCCACGCAGTTTGTTTTCTTCCCTTAGTGACAGCTTTCACTTCCCACACCTGCTGTTTTCGGCCAGTTCTTGCGCTTCAAAGGCATGGTCTCCTAGATTGGATTAAAGACCATGATTTCTACGCTATGATACACTATACAGCATGTTTTTTCCAACTCGCTTGGTATTCACATCTACAGCGTTTATTCACTCTCCGTCCCACCAAATACCGGTTCATTTTTCTTTACTCATATTTTAGACAATCTACGCACTAGACTAGCCCGTCCACCTATTTCTACACGCATCAGAATAAAAACCCCGGATTTCCCACATAATCAGCCACCACTCATATATTTCGGATTGCACTAAAAGTTCTAATAACTTGATTTTCTGAGGCGCTCGTAAGATTGATCTCTTCGTAGTCCGCAGCTGGCAGTTAGGCCAGACCGCTGATCGTTTTTCCTTTCTTCTAGGCCGTACAGTTGGGCTTGGATGAAAACACTTACTTCATTCTCTGGCTGCCGTGGTTTCAGCTCTCCTGGGATTATCTACTCTTGGAAAAATGATGCCTCGTCTATCCTGTATACATCGTATTTGCATTCATTCCTTAACCTGACCCGCACACTAACGTCACCACAATAGTGAGTGGTGCGGTCATATTCACCGCTTTGTCCGGCTCACACTGGGTTGGCAGCTTGGCTGCAGCGGTGTGCCGTTGCAGATAGTTTAGCGAATTGCTTCTCCCGTTTTCACTCCCCAACAGTATTTTTCAAGTTGAGTGGCCAGCTCTCGGTAAGCCCAACCCGCTAGCCTTCTAGTCCCTATGTTCCCATGTGCCATTCTGTACTGGCTTCCGTTCGCTTTTCCGCAAAGTAGTTTTCCGAAAACCATAAAAAACGGACTAACGTTTGGAGGTTTCTTTTTAGACTTCTGAAATTAGTTGGCTTTTCAAATGCATCTCAACATTCTCCGTTTAAGTGGTTTAGAACCGTCATTTCTCTTGAACTTTTATTCTGGTCTGCGGAATTTTGCAGCAGGAAACTGCTCCTGGCAACTGTTCCTCACAGGAGTCCACCAGACTTTGCCTCATTTGGTTTCCGTTCCCTTTCTTTTTAGTCCAGCCATATCTCCATCACCGGACCTACCTGAAATCCATGAAATCAATAATACCGAAGACAGAGCTCGTGAGTCAGACATACGATTAGACGATTTCTATCCCTTGCGGCCGTCTTCCTTACCAAACGGACTGTGCTTTCAAATTTTTCGCGTTTTATACTGCCAGTGTCCATTCAGTGTACTGCTCACCAGACTATGCATTCCGCGATAAACTGCCCCCAAATTTTCACAGCCATGATTTATTGCGTTTATCCTTGCCACTCTGTATCCATTCTACCAAGTTCAATTTGGGTTTATTTCTAGCGTTGAAAAAACGTTCCATCTTAATGGACCCTACAATGACGTTATCGACCCATTCCGGTTTGCTGCATGTATATGAAGGCCCAGAAGATACGCTAAAATGACATCGGGCGATACGGACGAGAAATCCCCGTTGAGCTCAAGTACCACCCGTGGAAAGTCGTTGCTATTTTTCTCTTATCAGGCATAGCCTAACGCACGTATTGTTAGCTATTGCATAGGCACCCAGCGTTTGCACGTGAGTGCTTATTGTTTCCTCCTGTGTGACTATCGTTGCACGTGATGATCATGCGCACTGCATGCTCTTGGCAATGTACAAGGAATAAAATATATTTATTATCACCTTCACCCTTCCATGGCTTGGGCTACCTACCTACCAACCATACGTGCCACCGTCCATCTTGTCACTAAATGGCAGTTTGTGCGAAACGTTATCAGTTCAGAGAAATGCAGTTGCAGACCATTCACTTAAAGGTAAATCGATGAAGACAAGAACCCGAAGTAACTTGAAAATCATTCAAATTTAAAGCATCTCATGATCCATCATATCCAAGATGGTCTCCACTGCTGAAAATGGTGCCGTTCGCCCCTAAATAAAGGGCCAAATTCATCACTCAACCGCTTTAGTACCCAGTTCCTACGTATCCCTTTTGTCGATCCCAAACAAGGAGCTAATTTTGCTTGTTGTCAACCCTATATCTAGCATGGGAAACCATTCTGAAACGCCGTATCTAACTAAATTATCTTTGGGCTGCCCACCGTCAACTACGGTCCGTTTCCTATTGAATGTGGACTAAAGCTCAAAAGGCAGAAAATGTCAGCTTTGGGACCACCTAATCCAATTCGGAAGCCTTTCCACACTTCCAAAGCTCGTTCGCGGCCGAAATCCTGGAGGATTACGAAATTCATCACGTTCAGCAACTCACGCATATAGTCCTATGTAGATATTGCAGAAGCATTCATTATCTATTACTGTTGCTTTCCCCGGCCCTGAGCTATTACCCGTGAGGTTATTCAGAGGAGCGTCCTTAGATCTCTTCCATTCATGCTATATATTAATGATATCTTTAAAGTCCTTTGACATGGCACAAAATTCCTGTTTGTACATGGCATTGAAACAGTTTACCTCGTTGAAGTTTTCTCATTTATATGTACACTTGCATTTATCATTCAAATTCTTTTGATAACTGTTGTTCCAAGTAGATTATAAAGTTCTGTGCGACAAGAGTTCTCCAATAACATAAGTGCCATGAACCCTTGGGTTAAGTCTCGATAAATGGCATGCACCAAGCACGGTTAAGAATTTAAGGCCGCTGTACCCCCGCGCGTTCAACTTCCATGAGCAAGCCAACCACCAAGCCGCCGCAGCCAGCAGAACCGGTACAATGATCTTAAGAGAGTTCCGCACCGAAGATTGCAGCATTATCACCTTCGAGTCCCATGCTAGGCCCTACTTCGAATAATGCCCTATTACCTATACAAATATGCGCAAAGTTGATCAAATTGCAGTGAAGAATGAGTAGCGGGGGTTCGCTAGAAATCTCTTGGGCCTGCATCTATCCTAATTTACAAAGCCAGATGCGAGCTGCATGAACTTTAACAATTATGGCCTCGTCGATCAAAACTAAACCTGCATTTCTCTTCAATCTTTGCGATAATAATGTTAATTCGGCTAAAAAGACACGTATGACGCAGGTGGCCACCCGCATCAACCTCATAGTAGATAGTACTCGTTAAAATACCGCTGACTCGGCTATCGATCAGGGCAAAATTCTCCACAGATGCTTAATCGAGACTGTGGAACAGACTCCTAAGTTCTCTGCGATCGTGCCCAAATTTAGCCCAGTTCAAAGTACAGCTGGCAAAGTTACTAGAATTATCGCTTTTAATTAACCTAACGCAAGGTAAAAATGGAATAGATGAAGCGAACGAACAAGGGATGGAATTCTAGTTTGTACTCGAACCAACACTGCGCTTACCACCTAGGGCTCGCGGAATTTAGGTTGAAATTTCATCACCCCGCTTTCTCGCACGTTCACCCTCATACGTTCTTTGACATCCTCTCCCCCTGCAGCTCGTGTACCCTCGTTACCATGGGCATATTTGACCAAACATTCGGCCGTCCCCAAAATGGGTAGCCAAAATGTCAACATACTATTTTGTGGATCAATGCTCACGTCACATTCAGTGCTCTAAAATGCATTCAGCTTGTATTAGCCGCCGATATCATGTCATATTATCCTCTTTACCGGTTTGGTGGCGCTGATTAAGCCGTTCTTGGTAAGCACAAAACTCCGACCAACCTTAAAACTGTTAATACAGCTCGGCACCCTTGTTATATTTTACGCAAAGGAAGCACAACGTTGACGGCCCACAATTTTCGGTTCAAAATACATCATAACAACATGCTAGCACCCAAGATAGACTATCTGTCTCGTCTGTTACAGCTCCAGCAGAAAAACCGACCCGGGTGGGGCAAATCCAAATGTACTGGTTTCTCACGCCCGCTAGGACGATGCAAACCAGATCTGGAGCTTTAGAAAAAGGTAGACTGATTTACTGGTAATACACACCTGCCGACATCCGGGAAGCATGCGCAAGGCAAGGTAAAATTTGTACGCGGATGGCACAGTGGAAAGACGAAAGATAATAACAAGATGCGAACCTGCTGTGTCTGCAGCACTATGATCAGAACCCGCAATGTGATGGGCTAGGAAATAGTATACGAGCATTAAAACTTTTACAAACACTTTATGGTCTGATTATCAGTCATGCGCTGCGAGTCAATCCATGTTTAAATGCATCAAAGGCGCGTATCGCAGGTGGAATATTTGGCTGGGAAGCAATGACGGACGTTGTCATATGGCCGGATTCCTCCAAAATCGAGAGGGTTATGTGGTGTAGATGAAGTTCAATATGGGCGCGATAACGGGATAGAGATGAGTCAAAACCAGACCGAATGTCATATAGGATGGAAAGAAGAGCGACAATTAACAACATTAAAGAGTCAATGTAATGCTGAAGATGAAGCAGCTGGGAACATTCAAGGTTGCACCAAACTATTTAAGTGATGAAATTATATGAAGAGTTGGGGATGGAGAAACGATGGAACTCACGGGAATGTTCACTGAACTTATGCGGCCGGGAGCGGACTGCGATGTGTGGCGGGAAGAAAACGAGTTCTTGTAAGAAAAACACCCAGTACTTAAATACACTTATCATTAGATTCCGTCGTGTAAGTTGTAGTTTTGGTATTGGTACTCTCTCTGGATCCCATATGACATCAGTTGGTAGAATCTCTTTCACTCGTTATGGCAAACGTTGACGTCGGCACGCATCTTCATAGTCTTGTGACACACCGCTTTACCCAGAAGTGACCTAAAGAACAACCTTCATGTCTCTTGTCAAACGTCGGCAAATTTGAGGGCAATTTATACCCCTGCTTAACCATTTTTATTAGCTTGTCAGATGCTGCTTCATTTCAGCAACTATTCAGCTGCGATGGAAGGGAAAAAGTGTCGGCACTGGGGAACTCTACGGCGGCAAGCACCGAAACTAATTAATCGACATCTCGAACAAAGAATTCTCTTCTAATTTAAACAGCTAAACCTAGAATATTCTGCCAAGGTGCCTTGCTCTAATGCACCAAACCTCAATCGTTTTTTCGCTTTGAAATCATTGTCTCCTTCAAGACACACCTATTCATTTATATTGCTAAACGAGGAATGAGGAATCTTACAGTTAGGAGATGTGGCAAGATATCTACTGCAATCGAATAACGTTCAATGCTGTCATTAGGAGTTTCCATCATTACCTGCTTCCACTGATGCTCTTTCTTAAAACGTTCCAGTTATTTTGTCTACTTTTATATTCTTCGCCGTCACCACCACGTACCTCCGTTCCATGATGCGCGATTATCTATCCAAATGAGTTTTGGTGAATTGTACGAGTCTAAATGGTGGCACAATAAGAGTGAATTCACCTGGGTGCAATAAATTAGTCACCAGCGATTTTAACTACGCGCATCATGCTCCAAGACCAACGGAAATTGAAAAGATGCGACACCATAGCACAAATTCAAAACATACAGATCCAATTTCATTGGATCCCTGGCTAACTTACATTTTTTGACATCAAACTGAAAGTTAAATATTAACTGTCAAAGTTTCTAATTGAATATCCTTGGGATCTTTGGAAACGGAAACCTAAACTTTGAACCCTCAAATGCGTTCGAGGAACAAAACGCAGTGGGGGAATTTCTTTAATCGTATTGTATTGTATATAATGTCGCATTCGAGTAAAAAATGTGAGTGTGAAAAGTAGGATAGAAAAACATTACACATGCCAACGCATATGAGCTTTTTGACCCATTTTACCGTTGAGTGGCATTTTAAGCATATCATGTCGATCGAACATACCACGGAAGGTAATTAACTCAGGATCCCGTTTGGGGACGGAAGGGGGATACTAGTGTAGCCTTCTGTGCTCTTCGAAGTGGAAGGGATGGACATGGAGAAGAGAAATCAGAAATATCATCTCCAATCGGAAATTTGGAACATTGCTGTAAAAACGGCAAATCCATGACATATTTTTCTGGCTGCCCATTGATGGAAAAGACAACAAGAAGCGCGGGAAAAATGCTCTGAATACCGGCAAAAGAATATGAAAAATGCTGTTGATGTCGATAAAATTTTTAAACCAAACTTGCAGATTCGGTGAAATTAACTGCTTGCGCCAATTTTGAGGGCCACCTGGGCAACAGCGACGGTGCCGTATTACCCAACTATAATGCTTTCAACAGTATTTAACACCAAGTAATTCCACTGAAAGTTTATGCCACATATATGCAAAGCTGACCAGAGAGAATCTGAAACGAATGCTTTTGCAAAGTGCAACGAGAATAGAGTAGCTGTCAGTCTAAAATCGATATGCGGTGCTGGTAGATTTTTTAACGATTGACGTCTCATGTAACTCAGTTTTGTCAGAAAATGAAAAAATGCAGATTCATTTTAGTGCGCAGAATCAGGGTGGCCTCAGTTTCAACATGATGCACATCTGCCTATAATTGAGTTACGGACCGTTTTTCAATAGTTTCTTGGTTAAGGCGCAATGCGAGTTTTCATATGCTATTTTGCTGCCATGGTGCGCATTATAGCGCAAAATGACGCTATATTGTAGTAGTTGGCTAGCATAGGTCATAGAGGTGCATAGCTTCCTCTCCTGCGAATAAAAAGTTGCTTGCATCAGTCCGGTGGACTTATGAAACCTGGCCACTTGAGCGCCGGCATGCTCTGGAAAGATTATTGTATGAGATTAATGTAAGCCGAAGTCACGCCACTCGGATTTAATGGGGACGGGCCGTTCTTCGAGACTGAGGGAGTTGGGTGGAAAGAGATAATTAAAAGTGCAAATACAACAATTTCCGGGTGAAACATTCATTAACCAATTTATTCTCCAGGAACTGAGGGATGGGTAATCGGAGCTCAATTTTCTACAGCGTATATTCCAAAGCCTATCACTTCTATGTTATCAGGGAACTTTTGTCAGCAGAGAATTTTGTAAGCCACTTGGGACCCCAGTTATCAATAGACTCTTGGTCTTTGTTGATAAGTGCATGAGTTTAGCTAAATGGAGCAGCCTCACACGAGTAGATTAGTCTAATTTCATTGGCAAGCAGGAATGGTGTGCTACGACGAATAACTTTAAAGTCATCAATAATGTATAGCAGGAAATAGAGAGGACCTAGTATGCTCCGCAGAATGACCCCACTGGTGATAACAGAGGGTTGGAAAAAACAACCGTTAATATTGACTACCTGAAGGCGATTGAAAACTTAGGATCATAACGAAGATAAATGGGAATTTCTCATTCCATAAATCCTAATTTCGGCCAGGATTCGGGAGTGGGAAAAGCGGTCAAACGCTTTTAACATGTCTAGGAAGATCATGAGCATCGATCGGTGGGAGTCAGCACTTTGGGTGACCAAGTTTAAGAAGTCAAACTGGCAGGTGAGGCAAGATCGGCCCTTCAGGAAGCCGTGTTAGGAGGGTTTGATAATGTTGTGGCTAGTAAGGAGGTCAACCATTTGTTCTTTAACAATCTTTTCCATAAGCCTGGATAGGACTGGGGTGTGGTTAATGGGGCGAAAGTTTTCAGGTTCATGTATGAAACCTGTTTTGGTGTGGAACAGTAATGGAGGTTTTCCATTGTGACGGAAAAGTAGCGCCGAACAGGGAGAGCGAGAACAGATTTAGAAGGAGGAGTGGAGGACCGGGAGCAGCGGTGCGAAATAGGACTGGTGGGATGCCATCAGGGCCAGGGCTGTGGGATGGCCTGGCATATTTCATCACTTTGATGATACCAGCGAAGTCGAATGAGATGGAGGATAATATAACCGAAGTTAAAATGGGGTGGATTTCACAATGTCCGATTGTCATTAATGAGAGTAGAACAAAAACATGTATTGAGTGCTCCTGCGATGTCCATAGGGGACTTGATGCATAAGCTATTAAACATGATGAAGTTCGGAGTAGTTGAAGATTTTGATTGCGAGCGAGCTATGAAAATGTGGGAAGTCTTCCGAACTGGGTTAGACAACCAAAGAGTTAGTAAGTCCTGTCTTTTTTACCCTAACTTCGAACTCCACAAGAAATGATTTTTGCATGCGGTTGATTTGCACTAAGAGCGGGAAGTCCCCCGTCTTTTGAAGATGTTTTGAGCCTTCAAAAGCTTCGTTTGGAGCTGACAAACCCTGTTAGGCTTCTTGGGTTTATGTTGATTGACCATGGTGGACAGACGATTATAAGTAAAAAGAAATTTTGCGTAGAGGTCGTCTGCCGCTCTCTGCGGGTCAGGCGATAAAAAAGGCTGGGCCAGTCATGGGTTCGCAGAACGTCATGGATTTCGTCCCAAGGAATCGACATATAGGAATAGACACCATGGTGGGTGCACATGGATGAGGAAGGTTTGTCACGGAGAGGGAAGCTACATGGACTATCTTGTGGTCACTCCCAGGGAAAGGTTTAGCACTGAAACCTTAACATTACGAGTGCTATGCGTAAAACTAGGTCTGAGATATTATGGAACTTTGCGGGTGTGGTCACATGCTGAGTCCATCCTTCAGCGTGCGTTTCGGAAACAAAGTTGAATAACGTAGGTGAAGCGAATAAAGAGGACCAAGAAATTTTAGGGGCATTGAAGTCACTTGCAATTATCTTACGGCTGGAGGGGAGACCAGAGAGATAAACGAAGGTTTGGGTTAGACGAGAAATATCCGAACTATTCGAGTTTGATAGTCGGTATACACACCCTATGTGGATTGGGAGCTCGGATAATTGTACCAGGAGCCAAATGGTGTCAGGGATAGAATCAAAAAGTGGGTGATGGAGAGCGAAAGCTTTGTGTGGCTGGTTCACGTAGGCTAGGCACCCACCTCCTCTACGATTTGATCTATTGGTTTGGAAGGGCGCATAACCCGACAACGACAAAGACGGAGTGGAGCTGTGGTCTGCTAGCCGGGCCTCTGTTATCAAGATGAAATCGTAAGAGTTTTTATTTGCTAACAATCTTAGCGCCCTTACTTTGTGAGTCCGTGAGCGGGAGTTCAGGAGGAGTGGGATAAATTCACTAGAACATTCAAGTCCACGTGATATCCAAGAGGTGGTTTCGGTGGGGGTCAAATGATCAGGGGATACATGGGAGGTTCGGATGGTGCACAGATGTGATAAGCGAGTAAATTCAGCAGAGTTGGGTATACTGGCCGGCGAGGGGCTGTCTTTGTTAGGGGATTTATGGGATGAAGACCGAGTTGACAGAAGAAGCTTGGGAGGTAATGAGCCGGTTGTCAGAGGATGCCGGTTTGGGGAATGTGGTAGCAGTGGGGTGGGACAGTACCAGGTGGCCGAATTGTGACCCGATCGGCTGGTATTAGCCTGAAAAGATATCGGTGAGACGGCAATCACCTGCGTGATTATACCGCCAGTTATCCTAGCTTGAGGCACCAGAGTTGGTAGATTTAGATGAGAACGTTTGCGGGGTGGTTGGACGGGCGAAGAGGACTCAGTTTCATGTGGATCTATCGGTATTGGTTGCGACCAAAGGAGATGGTGTCCAGGGATCACCACTTTCTCAGCAGGTATACGCGAAGGTGGGGTGCCACAGCCACAAAGAGATATATTGTCAGGCAGACTAGTAACAGTTTTGTGGGGTGAAGAGATTGAAAAGAAAATTGATCGGCGTAATTACGGGAAAGGCCGGTTGTGCGAAGTGCTTGAAGGTTTAGTTTTCGAGAGGTTTTAAGTGATCGCCGTCTGTATATTGGTCTCGGTAGTGGTCACCGGGCACGGGATAGCCGAAGATGTTGGGCGATGGAGACTGCCACACGGAGAAGGTAAGTTATTTGAAACCATGGCATTAGGCTTAGGATTTGGCCCATCCGGAGGAACCTGTACTGGAAGCTTATTGATTAGAGGGGGAGCGCCGGATACAGCCGAAGTCTTGCCTGATTGAGAAATGCGGTGAACGTCTGTGACCGCAAAATATCTTTCTGGAAGGGAGTTTTATCCGTAAAGATCTCGATATATTTATGAGGCGTATAATCAGCAATGTCGGCCTTGTTTGCTACAAACTCCTTAGCAGAAAGTTCATCGCCAAATTGAAATAAAATTGGACCGTTATACTTGTGGGATTTTCCTCAGGGTCTAGAACACAAAGAGGAAATGTGGATTATGCTGCAAGCATTGAGAATGATAGAGAGGCAGAATATTTTCTCCGTCCTAACAGAGAAGTGGTTGAGCCCATAAAGGTGCTTTTCATAGCTCCTCCGCCCGACCTTAATTATCCGCGTTATATATATATTTTCCCAACTGTTGAGGGTAGTCTGCTTTCTCCACCTACAGGGATGCTGAAGTGAGCATGCTGCCGTGATTTGCGTTTTAGTATGTTCGAAATAAATAAAAACCAAATTGGGAATAAGCGGTCACAAAGATGATGGTGGCTCACGCGGTAGAGCACGGGCCTGTGCGTATGTATCCGTCATCGTCAACGCCGTATCTTGCTTTCATTAATGAGTGTTGCTTGAAACCTGCTAAGTTGGACTGGTTTGTTACGCAAGCGAATCAGATCCTTATCACGCGCCATGGCATTATGTGGTGTTGTTGGCTGAGATCCAAGTTTTGGGGACCTTAGTGTGGTAAATGCTAAAGTTTGAAACCAACTTCTTACGCCCGAGTCTCTGAAAAGATGCGGTTCGTTTTTACCAATAGGGGCTGTGCGCAAGTACTCCTTTCGGCTGACGCAGTCGATATTCTGCAGACTTTTATTTTGAAGATGATTTTAGACGATGACAGGAGAAGTAACTGTCGGAGCAAGGAATTCTGAAAAAAGAATATTCAACAACAAAAACGTTTGCTGTAATGGCTGTTCTTGCTATGCCAGTTGTGACGACGAGTCTAGTGTTTCGAAGGAAGTAGGGAGTTTGATTTCTGAACTGGGAGGCTGAAATGTATCTGTTACCATTGACGAGGCTATTGAAGAATATCAACCCTGCTTTCGCACGCCAAAGCCACAGAGATTCAGGATTCGGCACTTTATATCGTTCCTTGTAAATTATGTTTGACGAAATGCCTACTAGCCGCTTCGTTTGCTGAACATCTTCGATTGCAAATCTGTCGCAACGCCTCAAGCTGCAGCAGATTGCTAAAAAATAATCTAGAAATCTTCGGCCATTTCATGAGTTCAATCAAGATATTCTTTTCCATATGGCTTTGAAGATATGTTTGTAGGGACTAATGGGTTCCTCCTTATCACCAGCCTCGCCAAATTTTCTAATTTATCCCATTTTGAGTGGCTTTTGATCTCTGTTGATGGAGACGCCTATCGGACCATCGTTCTTGGAAGCACAAAACGTGACTTGAATAGAACTTCAGTGAGAAATCCTCTTTGAGTAATTTTTACTTGTATTTTCTGGAGTTCGGACTGTAAGCTTATTTAGTTTGGACCTATGTGATGGATGCTCCCTCAAAGTAGTTAGACCTAAGCAGTCTCCTTAATGGGTACATAGCAAATAGGCAGCTGGCCTGGAGCATCTCGTGCAAGAAAAGCTATCCCAGTTGCTTAAGCCAACTAAAACAAATGGATAGTTACAGCATTTAATGTGAAATGCCTATCGGGAGATGCTTGGCTGTAGCATATGAGTGAGTGAGAAATAACAGCAACCTGACAAATGGTCATATCTCCGAATGTTGTTTTTAACCGTAAATGCTACTTTGGTAACTCCCAGTGAGAATAAAGTCGCCAGTGCTACCACGCCTGGTGTAAAATGAAGCATCATGTTCATCCTCTCGGAAGCTTCTTATTCAAGAAAGGCGAGAAGTGGCGACGGAAGAAATGCCTGGTCCAACTTGTATTCTAGGCAATGATATCCACAGTATCGGTTTTGGGCGCCTATGAGCGTCACTGACCAGGTTGAATGGGAAGGAAGCTCAATCTGGTAGTATAATAGACGCAGCCTAATAAGGTCTCTCGTTTTCACCAGATTTTCTGCTGTTCATCGTCATCAACGTCACTCAATTTAAAGTGATGGAGTTGGGTGAGTTTGATGCCGACATTGGCGCATGCTTGGAACCCCTCCTCGTTGGAAAACACTTTTTCGAAGAATTGAGAATAACCGCCTGTTGCAACTTCGTCCGTTCTTCAAGAGCCTGTAAGGCAGATTGTATCTGTTGACGTTGAGTCGTAATTCTGTATTTGGGTGTCGTATTTATACGCAAAAATTATCTAAGACACGGTTCATTTATGAGCAACAGAAGTGTGAGTCCATAAACACCTCGGCCACATGCGTGTGGTTAATTGATCGGTCAATCTTCCTCAGGCAATTGTTGTCACAGCGGCTGATGTATTCCTTGTGCGTGTGAAAGGATAATGGAAAATTACACAAATGTTTGCATGAAAGTCTAATAAATTCAAACGTCAGTGGCAGTATGCCAATGCTGGGGTTAACACATAAGCTTTTAAGAAATCCAGAAAAGTTCTGGAGGGTGCATTAAAATGCAGATCTAAACGTCGTCAAGAGTACTAACAGAAAAGCCGTGCACTTGGGTCCAAACAAGGACAATCAGTAGAGGTGGAAAGATGGTTCGGAGCGATCGTTAACCGAACAGAGGAGGAGGCGGAAAAAATGGCAAGTAGTTTAACTTTCCGAGCGTGCATATAGCATTGTTGAGACGGTGGTAGTTCCACCAACCATGATTAAATTTGTGCCATGTATGCTGCCCCAATTAACGTCGGGTGGTCTTGACATCAAAGTGTATATTTGTACCTCATGAGTCCTGCTTTTTTCGAGGCGAGATGATCGTGGCCAGCATTTACTTGCTCCGTGAGTCCCACCGTCATTCACAAATCTGGTCGACCCTTGGTTGTTTTTGATAGTGTATTAGAGCGGCACTTGAGGGCTTTGAATTGAACATCAAATGAGCGGGCCATGACTCTATGTGTGTGCTTGGTCTTGCCGAGGGCGTAAGGAGGCTAAATGTAATTTTCTGCACAGATACTCCCCTTCGTTCAACTTCCACGAGCAAGCGGATTGCCAAACAGCGGAGGCAAAAAGGGTTAATGGCCAATTTGTTGAAACGGCAAAAGTGAAATTTATACTTCTGGAGTTTCGACAAGCATGCGCTGGGCAAGATCAAATTTACTAAGGACGTTGCGAAAGATCCGCAAATAACAGAAATCAGAAGAAATAACGGGATGAGTGCAATCTTGATTTATCGGGAAAGTATACTGGAAACCAGAATAAGATGCTGCAAAGCGATGCGAACAGCAAAAGTATGCCATTCAGAAATCGAAACTGGAAAATTCGTTTTATAAGATTTGACATCACCTTCTGAAAATGCTTGCATGCATTGCACTACGAGTCGTTTTGTGGTCAAGTGCGCCACAGTAGCGTACCGTGGACGCATAACTTGATAGAAGCTCAGTTTCGGGTGTCGGAATATGACCGGCGGACGCAAACGTCAGTAAAGGTAAGTGATGGACAGAAAAGCTAAGCTGAGGAGAGGAAGAGCAATGAGGCTATGATAACTGGACGGAAATTAGTAAAAATCAAGCGGAACATCGTGCAGAGTGGATAAGATATTCTTACTTAACAACAATAAAAGACCGATAAAATGCTAAAAATCGCGGAGGATTACTGTCACGACTGCCGAAATATTTGGGAAATTATATTTTGTGAAAGGTTTAGACAGACGGAAGTTAGAACTCCCACGGCTGCTGATTTTACTTATGAGCGACTGGAGGTAACCTAGACTGAAAGGTGCGTTGAAGAAGAGAAATGCCGTGTAAAATCCTTTCTTATATACATTGAACAAGAATTTTTTCTATGCTGTCAATTTTTGTTACCCATTTTGATCTTAGACGGTACTGTGTGTAAGCAATTTAAAGATCTGCGCGGGTGACTCCAGCGGCAGCACTAACCGCGTTTTTGCGCAATCGTGAACACCCATCTCAGCAAGTGTATTCAAGGTGAGCAGTGGCGTAGTTTGATTTAAACGGACCAGATCCGTCTGCGGTAGACCTCACATCGTGCAGGCTGACATCTTGGTTTTTTCAGGCCGATGGTTTTTCAGTCTAGAAGTTTTGGAAAAGTGGGGTCCTTCTCTTGGGCGGAAAAATTTGCTTTTTTTTTCTGAACATTGATTTTTGACTGGCTCTGTATCTGAGCATATTGTCATCATTTTGTCTAGGATTACACTGTCAGATTTCCAGTCCTGACCTGGACCCCATTTAAGCACCCTAACACTAAAAAAAGGAAATGTCTTCAAAAAACTTTGTCTACAGTTCTGTCGACAGTCGTCCAGCGGTTCACGCAAGAAAACGGGCCGCCCCGACCTAGAAAACAAATAGCAATGACACGCCCCACTCAAATGTGAGCACCACATGCTCCGTAGCTTTTGCTGACCTATATCAGATGGCCCACAAAATCTGCCGACATTGAGCAAATGATGGCTAACCTCCAGGAGAAAGTTCAGTCTTCGGAAGACACCACTGCGTCTATCCCCACTGATAACTGTCATGGAAACCCAACCACTTCCACCTCTGAAAGCTTAATCTCCACATGTCCAAATTTAGGTTAAATTGCCACCGAAGTCCGGGAACGTACAGCAGCAGATAAAAAAGCCGTCCAGTTTAATGTCCCCGATCGCCTGCCCCTAGAGGTGGCGAAGTCACGCTTTCTTAGCGCCCCCGGCATGGCTCACCATAGATGCAATTGCACTAGATTAAGGAAAAAACGCAACGCTGAGATTGCCCCCTGTTTTTTCCAATTTTCAGGTGAGCCAACGGCTAAGTAGTTCATCAAAAGTTGTCAAATTGTTTTCAAAAACACCGCATTCACGAAAAATTAAAATAGTTGCCGACAAAATTCCTCTACAGCCGGAGGTATTTCGAGGATCGAGAATAAATCCTGTGGCACCCGTATGTCCACAGCCCAAAAACCCTCCCACTCCCACAATGTTGAGTTTCATAAGAGACTTCAAAATATTTGGTCCTAAGGCCCCTACAGCATGGCCACCTGCAGCGAATTTGGATCTAATCATCTCATCCTCTACTGCACAAATCCCGAATACGTGGCCCCACCTGGTGTCACCTCAATTTGCTTCCAACCAGGGATCTGGCAATTTGATGCATTCACCCACTATTGGCTACCAATGTACCGACCGACCCCTCGAGAAGGTAACTCCGGCGGCCTCCTCGTGCACTGTCAACTCATATAGCCTCAATATCCAGAGGCAAAATTCCCGTTACCTCAAAATCGAACAGCTTCAACTCTCTAAAGCCCTTTCGCTCCAAACCAACCACGTCTACCCAAACCCGACTTACCCCTGTACTGCCTCAGAGCCTACTCCCTTATACAAATCATCCTAGCATTTCTGTCTTTAAGATAAACCCCGAGCCACTATCTCGACAACCCCCAAGAAGTCGTTGAGACATTTTGTCTCATCCATAACAACTGATAGTAATCTTCCAACCTCGTCTCCACCATGCCTGACCCCGGAAACATTCTTAATAGTTTATTTCTTGGCGAAAGAGGCAGCTCCATTGTTAGAAAAAAGCGAGCTTTCACCCTGGACCAGAAGCGTTAGATCCACCCGTCTTCACACTAGGTGGGGAGATATCTCATTAATTTTGGTAAACGTATTCAACCTCTCTTTTCAATGCGATACTTTCCCCTCCCAATGGAAAATGTCTGTAATGATCCACATACATAGGAAGGACATACGACCTGACCCAGCCGATTACATACGGATCAAGAGTACCCCGATTGCCTCTGGAATCTTGGGAAGCCTGAGTAAAAAGAAGCTCACCACATATCTCATGGAACACAAACTTGTCAACACTAGCCAATATGGTTTTCTCCATAGGCAAACTTGCGCTACTTGTATGACGGATGAGCTGCGTGCAGTCACAATTGCTGTTAACGCCAAAAAGTCGGCGATAGATTATTTGTATATGACAAACGCTTTTGACAGAGTATCCCACCGTAGGATGATAAACAGGATCCAGTGGTATCACCGACCATGTACTCGTGGTTCACGTCGTAACTTTCATCCATAAATCAAGTATTGCAAGCAAATTATTCCAAATCCCAACCCAGACAAGCAACTCGTGGCATAATCTAAGGCAGCGAACTAGGCCCTCTGCTTTTTCCCTTATACGTAAGTGATGTAGTCAACGCCATCCGAAACCGGTATCCTTTCTTATTTGCTGACTTCATCAAAATCTTCCACTACATCCAGCCTGAGGCTCTAGACTCTATTGACGCCGAAATGACCCAGGGCAAAATGCCCCTCAAAACGTGCGCCTACGAATGGACAATGAAGCTCTCAACCTCAAAAAGCTGCGCCCAATGCTAAAAGTACAACTTCTCAGAGATGATTCAATTTGGAATTCAAATCAACTTCATTGGCTACAAGGGTCAAGAATTAGGTTGAAACAAACCATGCAGGATCGCCCTCTCAAGGGAAGCAATTACTCTAATTAAGAAAGCAAATGAAATATATGGGCTTCCAAACAGAACATTTCAACTGAACCAGAGTAAACTGAACGTCTTCAAAACACACGTCAGACCCATTCTGTAGTATCGTTCCCTAATCTGCTCCAAACTGAGGCGTCGCGACAGATTTGCAATCGAAGATGTTCAGCAAACGAAGCGGCTAGTAGGCATTTCGTCAAACATAATTTACAAGGAACGATATAAAGTGCCGAATCCTGAATCTCTGTGGCTTTGGCGTGCGAAAGCAGGGTTGATATTCTTCAATAGCCTCGTCAATGGTAACAGATACATTTCAGCCTCCCAGTTCAGAAATCAAACTCCCTACTTCCTTCGAAACACTAGACTCGTCGTCACAACTGGCATAGCAAGAACAGCCATTACAGCAAACGTTTTTGTTGTTGAATATTCTTTTTTCAGAATTCCTTGCTCCGACAGTTACTTCTCCTGTCATCGTCTAAAATCATCTTCAAAATAAAAGTCTGCAGAATATCGACTGCGTCAGCCGAAAGGAGTACTTGCGCACAGCCCCTATTGGTAAAAACGAACCGCATCTTTTCAGAGACTCGGGCGTAAGAAGTTGGTTTCAAACTTTAGCATTTACCACACTAAGGTCCCCAAAACTTGGATCTCAGCCAACAACACCATATAATGCCATGGCGCGTGATAAGGATCTGATTCGCTTGCGTAACAAACCAGTCCAACTTAGCAGGTTTCAAGCAACACTCATTAATGAAAGCAAGATACGGCGTTGACGATGACGGATACATACGCACAGGCCCGTGCTCTACCGCGTGAGCCACCATCATCTTTGTGACCGCTTATTCCCAATTTGGTTTTTATTTATTTCGAACATACTAAAACGCAAATCACGGCNAACAGGACGCGAGACACCTACTTTACCTAATTTTTCTGTACGTTTTCTAATTCCACGTTGTCGTCTTATCTGCTGACCTTCACATGGTTTCTTCCACTCCTTGGGAGGAACGCAAAATAGGGCATGGTATGGTAGACGAGTGTTCGTCATACGTACCGCGTGACCCAACCAGTGTAGTCTACTACGTTTCCTACGCTGAAATAAGGTATTTGGAGAGCCGACACCTAGTATTTGATTCCTGACCTTTACATTACTCACCCGGTCATTCCATCCAATCCCAGCTGTACTGCGTAGACATCGCTGATCGATAATCCAAATGACGAACACCTCCGGCATGCAAACTCCATGTCTCGCAATCGTACAACAGAACTGACCGCACTGAGGCACAGTACGCATGACCTTTCAACTTGAGGGAAACATCAGGCTGATGCGACAAATGTTTCAGTCCAGCGTGTGCCGCTCGAGCCTTGGATATACGCGTGTATACCCTTGTCACCGAGCTATCAATGTGGGTGTAACGGTCTACAATCGTCTGTTCCTCTCCATCCAGTATCAAGTTCGGTACTACGGTCGTCCAGTCCTGTTGCAAAGCACTACACTTTGAAGGTGCGAAGTAAACGCCGAATCGAGCCATATCCCTCGGGAGTCTGTCT
The DNA here is from genome assembly GCA_008360955.1 of Fasciolopsis buskii. Classification (NCBI taxonomy): domain Eukaryota; kingdom Metazoa; phylum Platyhelminthes; class Trematoda; order Plagiorchiida; family Fasciolidae; genus Fasciolopsis; species Fasciolopsis buskii. The sequence continues at coordinate 56,655 of LUCM01001173.1, read as the reverse complement.
AGTGCACGTTGTTCATGATCCTTAGATTGGAACTGGTAGCTGACTTCATAGGTTACTAAGGAAGCTCACGAACTTAATGCGAATACGAAGAACGATTTTGTCTTTAATGCAGCCGACCTCCTCCCACTGCCACCGCTCCAATTCACCATTCGCAATGCCTGTAGCGGGACCCGCCACTCCTGTCTGTTTTCTAGGCTCCGGAAAATATCCCCATGAATAACCGTCCAATTTTATTTCATTTTCTTGATGAACTCTCTGCTAAGTTTATAGCAAACATGGGGAAAATTGCTAACTATACGCCTTATAAAAATATCAAGTTCTTTATGGGTAAAACTCCGTTCCAGAGAGATATTTTACGAACATTAAAGTTTACCGCAGCTCCTCAAGTTGGTGGTACTTCGGTTGTATCGCGCGCCCCTGCTCTGACCAGTTCAGGTTCCTTCTATTGGGCCAAATCCTGAGCCTACTGCCAAGGTTTCAGCTAGTCTACTTTCTCCATGTGACAGTCCACATCGCAACACATCTCCTGCTATCCCGTGCCTGGTGACCACTACCGGGACCAAAATACAAAACCCATCGAAAACTACACCTTCAAGCAATTTGCACAACCGACCTTTCCCGAACTTACGCCGCTCAATTTCTTGTCCAATCTCTTCACCCCACAAAATCTGTTACTAGTCTGTCTGAGAATAAATCTAATGATGGCAGTGGCGCCCCACCTTCGCGTATACCTACTGCGAAAGTGCTGACCCCTCGACACAATCTCCTTCGGTCGCAACCAGTACCGGTAGATCTAGATGAAACTCAATCCCATTCGCCCTTTCAACAACCCCGCAAACGTGCCCATCTTAATCTACCAAATCTGGTGCCCCATGATAAAAGCGCTGACGGTGTAACCGCGCTGATGACTGCCGTCTCACTTGTCTTCTCAGGCTAATATCAACCGCTGGTATATAGCTCATCCAAGATACGCCTTCTAGCACTTCTTCAACCTTCCGTCAGACAACGTCACAGCACCCGGCCTAAATCAGTTGAATTCCACAGGAAGCGCATGCCACTGACCTATTCAACTGACCACAAAACACCGCACTTCATTAGCCAACCTGCTAATTCATTAGGTCAACCTGTCTATACACCGCGACTGTCTGGCACTCTCGACACTCTCAGCTCGAGCAAGCCATCTCGGCAAGAGCTCTGCCAACCTGGAAGGTCCACAAACTCACGGAAGCCTACTAACCGCCGCTTACAATTACGAGTTGATTGGCCTACTGTATTTATGCCTCCACCATCCTTCGGTAACACGGCTGCCACATTCCAGCATGATGCTAATGCCCCTCCTTATTTAGGGTCTGCCGCTAATCCTCCATACTTCCATTCAGTTACCAGTCTACTTTATTTAGATGCATTTCCGCCACTCCAATGCCCCTTTCCTACTACTGCACGCCCAAACCCACACCGAAGCTACCAGTATCCTTTTAATTTTGCACGATTTACCCCTGGATCCTCCCAAGTTACCCAGCAAACTTATGATAACCGTATTCCGCTCATTGAGCCACAACCTATCATGAGACCCCTTTACCAACCCGATCTTGTCCAGCGCATATCCCAATTGCCTCAGCTAGAAAGCACTGCTCTCCTGACTCCCGCGACTTCCAAAAGTAACATCTATCCCCAAACATTTATGTGCATACCTGCTAACCGGCTTTTTTCCGGCATTTTCCAAAGCCCCCTCCCCACTAACCCCATAGATTGCCAATCCTGCCCTGACAGTGTCACAGTTTAGCCACCCAACTTGGTCTCACTCCCACTGATGCCACATCCCACACACTGGCATCCTTTAATAATCGGCTCATTAACTGCCAAGTTTCTTCCACCACCTTGGTCTTCAGCCCACAAACCCATTAACAAAGACAGTCCCTCGCCGAGCAGTATACCTAATGCTACTGAACTTACTCCCTTATCATAGCTATGCACTATCCGAACCTCCAAATTATCCCTTGATTATTTGAACCCCATCGAACCCACCACTCGGAATTAACGTGAACCTAAAGGTTCCGTTGAATTTTCCCTACTCCTCCTGAACTCCCGCTCACCGATTCATAAAGTGAGGGAGCTGGAACTGTCAGCGGCTAAAAACTCTTACAATATTACCTGGCTAAAAGACCACCACTCCGTTTTTTCACTGGCGGGTAATACGCCCTTCCGAAATAATAGATCAAATCGTAGAGGAGGTGGTTGCCTAGCCTACGTAAAGCAGCCAGGAGTTTATAGCAAACAAGGCGAACATTGCTAAACATACGCCTTATAAAAATATCAAGATCTTTACGGATAAAACTCCGTTCCAGAGAGATATATTACGGTCACTAAAGTTTACCGCGGCTTCTCAAGTTGGCGGGACTTCAGTTGTATCGGGCGCTCCCCTTCTGACCAGTGCGCTGCCAGTTCAGATTTCTCCTAATGGGCCAAATCCCAAGCCTACTGCCAAGGTTTCAACAAAGCCACCTTCTCCCTATGACAGTCTCCATCGCCCCACATCTCCGGCTATCCCGTGCCCGGTGTCCACTACCGGGACCAAAATACAAAACCCATCGAAAACTACACCTTCAAGCAATTTGCATTACCGACCCCTCCCCTACTTACGCCGCTCAATTTCCTGTCCAAACTCTCCACCCCACAAATCTATTACTAGTCTGTCTGAGAATAAACCTAATGAGGGCAGTGACACCCCACCTCAGCGTATACCTGCTGCGAAGGTGCTGATCCCTCGACATCATCTCCTTTGGTCGCAGCCAATACCGGTAGACCTAGATGAAACTCAGTCCCCTTCACCCTTCCAGCCACCCCGCAAACGTGCCCATCTTAATCTACCAAATCTGGTACCCCAAGGTATAAAAACTGACGGTGTAACCACGCCGATGACTGCCGTCTCACTTATGCCTTCTCCCGCTAATATTAACCGCTTGGCATATACCCCATCCCA
>LUCM01001173.1:32112-51765 GCA_008360955.1 Fasciolopsis buskii | reverse complement strand
TTTTGCCAGTTCAAATCTCAGCTGGCAAAATTAATGGATGTCCCGCTCTTAATTAACCTGACACGAACTAACATTGGACTGGACGAGGCTTACGAACGTGGGCTAGAAATCTATTTCGTGACGGAATCTTCGCTGAGATCACCATCCGGGATTTGGCTTCACCTCTAACTTCCTTACCCTATCACACGTCCCCGCTAATGCACGTTTTGACCTAACCTGTAGTGGTGTACCGCATTCACCATTGGCTTAAGCAACTAACTCTTAAGCTTCTCTCAATGCGGGCTGAAGAAAATGCCAAGTTATTTCTTGATTGGTCAATGCTCTCATCACGTCCCGTGATTTTAAACAGCTTCATTCTGTATACTCCTCACTCTTCGTGTCATCTTATCCTTTTTGATGGCTTCGCAGGACTGAATAGTTCGTTCTTGGTAGCCCCTAACCTTCAAATACGCCTAAAACTGCTACCATAGCTCATTCTAGCCACCACATCTTGCGGAATAGATGCTTTATTCCGCCGGTATGTTGTCGCGATCCAATAATCACCGTGACCCCAAGCTGGCACCCAAGCCAAACTACTTCGCTCTTGCGTTTCAGATCACGCATCCGGGGCAGACGCGCTGCTAACGCTTCCGTTTTCGCAATGGCCATTCCAAAGCTGCTACCTTATCATTCCGGTTAGGAACCTGTTACCTAGAACTGGCGCTTGAGTTCTGGTCCGGCCAACGGAAACTACGCGGATTATCGCACTGGATATATCAACGCTCACCTTTGCATTCAAGCGAAACCGTGATTGCTGCCGTCTCCGGAACGGATTGCACACCCCATATCCCCCACGTGTACTGCTGAATAAGATCAAAACATGCAACAACGTAAATCACAGCATAGAGAATATTCTTAGCTAGTGCATTTAAGGAGTGTTCTTACACAAAATTTCTCTTAGATGACGCACCTCCCGGTACAGCTTACCGCCATCCGTATGTAAATTTAGTCACTAATATTGGGAGTTCCATATCCGAAGCTTCATAAATTTCCTCTAGATACTTTGAGGCAATCTTGAGAGTCCTCCTCCGCCCTCAGCATTTTTTGGCCAATTGTTGTCAAATACTTGTCATATCCAATTTGCCTGGCGTTTCGCCTGGTTTTCACCACTTCCACCTCATTACTGCATTACCAATACTTGTGATCTGTTCAGCTTAACCTCTCCGTCCATTACGCAACGCTCCCGACGTTTTGGGACTCCGGCCACATATCGATATCCAACGTTGAGCTCCGTCCATGTTGTGCGTCAGCAATGAGTATATTTAGTTTAATTAAACACGAAATGACTCGTAGTCCACTACTTGCAAACCGTCCCAGGAAACTCCTTTTCGGTCGCGAAAATTACGTTTTCTATTTTTATTCTTTTCACTGGCATACTAGTATTTTCCCCATTGTATTGCAGCATCTCATGTCACATTCCAGTGAGCTTCTGCAATAACTCAATATTGCTCTCACCTACTTTTCCCATTCGAATTCTATCATCTACATTTCGTATGCTCCATCTTTATAAACATTTGATCTTGCCTCGTGCATGCCTCTCGAAAATCGAGAAACAGTATTATTATAAGCAAAGGAGGCAAATGTGGTGGGAGCCGTTGAAGCCACAGCTCTCCTAACGTCGGGTCGTCGCCGAACGTTGCGCCTCTGAGACGCCGCATTTCCCATAATAGCTCACTCTGAAGGCAGCGTGGGCTGGTGGCTTATGATCGGACGGTTTGCGATAGATATTACATGGGATGCGCTAGTTTCAAGTATGCAACTCACCTATAGCGGGGAACGAATCCAGTCGTTTCTTCCTCGTAAAATATTTGAAAACTTTGTCCCCAACATCTGATGACAGAAGACCAGACAGGAAAACTAATTGGCGTGAAACGTACTCCGGAAACCTTGGTTTGTTACCGTAAACCGTAATTCCACCAGAACCCGGGCTACTGGAAAACTGCGGTCTCTAGGGACGCCAAACCTTGTGGGACCTCGTGAGACGACTAAAGACTTTGCTAGCGCCCTCTCTGTCTTCCCCCTCTCTCTCTATATATATATATATGTATATATATATTATGGAATAGTCTCAGTGTGCCCGTAGCTTTTCTAGTTCATTTTTCCATTAGGCTCCCCAGGCAGCAGATCGTCCTTCAAATCCTCCCCACTTTGTTCTCGAAATGTCGTTTTTCTACCCTGGCGCCTTCGTCGTTCCAATTGAACCGATCTTATCATTTTAGGCAAACGTCGTAGCCTTTAATGCTGCAGCTCCCTTAGCAACGAGTAGTCGCCAAATGCGGCGTCTCTAGGCCACCGACTTATCTCATCAGCTCTAAGGGCATCCCATTCCCGATCTCGATGCTTGGAAGCAGCTGTCGCATGTGTTGTTTTTCAATAGGGTTCAGTGTCGCCATTACGGCAATCCTGTTGAGCCGTGTAAGAGTGACGCACAACTTGTCACAACGCTTAAGAACAAGCAAGCGTAAAAAGAGATCCCTGTTTGAACAATGAGTTCTAGAGGTCGTATCAAACAAGCGAATATAATCAGGGTTTTCTGCTAAATTTTCTCCTGTCACAATGGATAGGTTTATAGGGAAACCAAAATCCGATTGCCACGCGGCGCAGCCAAAGCTTAGCTAGTTTAGAGGTATTACATCTTTCCTAGCATACCATTACCAAGAAGATGCTTGGTGAATGCACGCCGGAAATCCCTCAATGATTTCCTTTCAATTCCACAAGCTTGAGCAAAAATAGCGCGATAGTATTCTGTGCCGGGCGTAACGTAAAAACCGTGGGATTAGATTTTGGATTTTCGAAGCAAAAAGGCCGGTTTAAAATGCCAAAGTATTTTGATATTTAGAAATACGAAACTATATAATTTTAGGACAACCATAGGTACAAAAATAGCAAAAATTACAAACACTTGATGGACTATTATGTGAAATAAGGGAATCAGTGACCACAAGAGTTTGAATGGATTTGTTATGCGAATTTTTGTGAAGCATCTTTTGCCACCAAATAATTCTGTCTTCCAAATGCAGCAGCAATCTTGTAGTTTGTTAGACCCGGCTGTATTTTCAAATGGTACTAGTCAGATAGGCTGAAGGATATTCATGTCTTCCGCGAAAATAAACGGAGTCCCATGGCGTATTATGTTGGATAAACCGATGATTTTCATTAGGAATAATAGCCGCAGCGCGCAATCAAATTTGAAACCAAATCAAAAACTGGATAATAAATGTATTCAAAACGAAACTTAAATGTGCGATCACGAAATGTTGAAACGAAAGCTCAAGTCATTGCATAGGTAAAAGCACGTGTTTCGCGATGGTCCGAAACCGGTGATTGTCAAAATTGACCGGTCAATACGAACAAACAAACTTTCAAGGAAACAAACGTACCAGAATGCAAGACACCATGGTCATCTTTACAACAAACTCCTTATAAACTGTAGAATAAAGATTTTCGGATGATTCTTCTCGGCTTTGCTTTAGACCAAGTCCAATTTCTTAAATCACTGCACTTGCAAGCGAAACTATATGTAGAACTACCCGTCGAACGAGATCAGCTGGCATCTGTTTGATTGACAAGAAGGCCATTTCACTTCCGCAGGCAAAATGGTTGATGGCAATTCCTAAGTGAGAAGCACGGTCAAAATCATTAGTCGCACCCAGAAAGATAATGAGACTCTTCCTGTATTCAGCTGCCCTATTGAATGAATGAACATCCGAGGTTTCAGGTAGCGTATATAGTCATTTGGAGAAGATCCCGCTCACTTTGCGAATAAGACTATGCAATATCAAATACTTCGAAAGATGTTTAATAAACGGCCACGCAAACATCTTGGCATTTAGTTGGGTATGGTGAACAGGAAGAAAACTTAGTGGATCATGGGGAGTGCTTTTTTGCCGTAAGGTATTTATGGAGGTTCTCTGCTTAGATGGAAAGATGCCCCACTTTCAAGATAGGCTGCGGCTTTTCACAAATAGAATAGAAATAACGGGTCCATTTAGTGGAATTAGTGCAATGGAAAACCGTCGTGACCAAGACTAGTGAATGGCCTGAAAGTAAAACTTCGGACACAGAGAATTAAAAACGGGGAAGTTCAACTGGGAAAATCGATTAGGGTATGGTAGAAATCAGTGAAATTCTGTTGCCGTAGCGGAAACGTTTACCAAACGCTCCAACGATAGCTATGGCGTTAATTGCAGAGGAGCCATCAGGTGACGCATATAATTTGCAAGGCTGATGCAACCAGGGAATCAGGATATTGTTATTCGTTTTGTTGAGCGAAGACAGGTTTTTCAAATTTAACTATTAGGACCTTAGGAGCGCTGCCAAGTGTGCGGCCTAGAGAGTTGGATATGAAATGGCCTGGCTAAGATATGAATAAACTTTGGAGCATACTGCATTCGCTGCAGTCTGGGATTCATGAGTGAGAAAAGTATCGCTCCAGTTTACTGAGCGCGGGAGATGAATGTGTGTTGGCTAGTCACAGTGATACAGTGGCGCCCTGTAATTGTCAGCAAAATATTGGTGCGCGGGCGTTGGCCGAGTGGATAAAATCGTGGCGGGTTCGAATCTTCTGAAGGGGGTCAGCTGCCCTGCTTCGCAAATCCCTGTTGACCGCGGCTCATTTCGTAAACAATGACGTACATAGTTATTTCACTACATTTTTCTATTCGCAAGATGCATGCGCAAGGCAAGATCAGGTTTTTACATAGATGATGCACAGCAAATACGGACAATATAAATCGAAGAGAGAGGAGGAGAGAGCGACTTCTAGTAATTTGGAACGTTTGTTTATTTTTGTGTATTTCTTGACATACGAGAGTCATGCGTAAGATAAGATGAAAATTGGTCCAAGAAGGCACAGTGAAGACACGGAAAACATAAACCAAACATATGATGCAATGTGGTTTTGCTCACAAGATCATAACAGGCAATGTGATTTCCCGAGCACGGGGCTTTAACTCAAGGCTAGTAAATGGTTCGCAAAGACTTTTGTGTGGCTGGTTTCCAGTCCTGCACTGCGACTGATACTGTGTTTGAATGCAGCAAAGGTGCGTCGTAGGCGCAAAATATGGCCGGAGGACAATGGCTTTGGTAGTTACTAAACTTCCGCCCCCGCGAAACGGCCATGTTTCTGCGGGCGTTCAAACCATTGGACGTAATTCGTCCACCCGCGATACCTGAGAGTTATAACTGTCCACCCCGCGATAATTGGTAACGGTTGCTGTTAAATGTCAGCTGATATAATTTTTCAACGTGTTGAAAAAGTGATTAATCAGAAGCAGCGAAGCTAGAAGGATAATATTGATGTTATTTTGTACAGAAAAATAAAAAATGTCCATTTAGCATGCCAAACCGGTAAAAAGCAATGGCTGTGATAGTGAAAATGACCGTTTTATATTGCGTATTTTCGCTGATGGCTGCGAAGTTGAAAATTTATATACATATCTGTCTGCCTCAAAATAGCGAGGATGTCTACCTAAATATAACTTACATATATATATGCATATGTATCGATATGTATATTTACATGTGAACATACGTACGCACCGGGGTGATATAATATTTATATACATTTTTGGCTGCTTAATCGTCACATGAATTGTGTTTGTCCATTTAATGCGTTCAGGTATGACTCAAGTCGATATAAAGTGGCCAAATATGTACATATATGTATCCGTATCTATATACATGTAGATAAGAAAACATGTGAAGAAATAAATGTGCACCTCTAGGTATAAAATGCGAACATTAAAATGGCGGAACTTTATAAGTCCCTATACGCGTTTATAGTAGACACATGCTTATATGTATATATATATGTATATATACATAAATCTACATATATACAACAATTTATGTTTCCACTGGACATGTACATCATATGCGTTGTTGCACCCACATGCACAAGTTAGCTATTAAATAAATGTTCTTAAATAATTGTGGCCCCATGCGGGAAGACTACGTATGCTTGTGCTGATAGACAATGCCTATTTTCTACCTCAACCCTATTAGTCGTAAAAATACCACAATTTAGTGCCCACTTTACACTTTTTTCGTGCCTGACACTATCAATCACGAAAAACGCAAATCCAACTACATCCTCCCGTTTCAGTAAACTGAGACTATCTTGTCCGCGCAGTAAGTCTTTTACGCGAACGACGTCGTTCCGGTCATCCATTGACCGGAATTCGCCATCAATATCCAGAACTGTAACTAGGCGGTTGAACTTATCCCGCGCATATCGACAAACCTCTCTAGAATTTCCAAATTTTCCATTATGCTAATTACGTGCGCCTCCTGCTCTGCGGTTAGCTTAAGATTGCGCGTGTAATAACGGTCAATATTACTTGAAAAGATAACAGACTTAATGACGACCACTTTGATTTCTAAATCAGATTCAAAATCGGAAAAACTAGCATAAAAACGGCGAACGTGACATCTAAAAACTTCAGTATCACCAATATGGACAGCAGCAGCGACCGCACGAACAGCCGTGGCAGCCGTGAGAGCGCAAGTGACGCCATTTCCGGTTTCACGTGTATTTATACCCAAAATCGTCCGTTTAAACAATGATCAGGTTCTCCAGATTACCATTTTCTTAATTCCCAAAATATTCCCAATAACATATTCATTCCATTTCCATAGCAACTCTTTTTTAGCTTCACAGGAGCGACTTTTCAAGGTGGAAGTTTCGTCACCATCAATGGCTTTATTTCGAACAACTTTGATTTCATGGGTTTCAGCTTTGCCCAGTGATGAAAGTGGCGTTGGAAAAGACGAAGGAGAACCGGAATCAAATGATGCAATGCCCGGTGGTCTAGTGCGGAGAACAGTTGCTGGGAGCACCGGTCTATTGCCGAATTTTGCAGATCAGAATAGAGACTGATGAAAAATGACGGCCTCCAACTGTTGTCGAATGTCACGATGCATTTTGAACGTCAGTTCACATCAGATGTCAATAAAAATACTGTTCTTCGGGAGTCCGTTTTGTATGTATTTGGCAGAAGAATTCCGGGAAGGGGCAAGAGAAAGCCAGTACAAAATGGTGCACCTAAACATAGGAGCTGGAATGCTATTTATCACAACAGTGCTAGTGGTTGGGGTTGACTGAGTGCTGGCCACCCAACCTGAAAACCGTTTGAGAATGAACATAGGAGGCCTGATCCGCCCACCTAGTTGCAGGCGCACGCCGCTGCAGCCGAACTGCCTGCTCGATGTGCGCCGGCCAAAGCGGTGAATATGACCGCGCCCCGCACCACTGTGGTAACATCAGTGTACTCGTGGTGTGGAGGAAGGAATTCAAATAACGTAGGGTAAGGGAGGCATCGTCCATCCAGGATCGGATAATCACCAGAGCATGAGGTAAGTGTTTCCATCCAGGCAGAACCATATGGCCTGGAAGAAAGAGAAAAAGATGGAGAGCGGTGTGGCCTAGCTGCCAGCTGCGGATTAAGAAGTGATCAATCTTACGAGCGACTCAGGGGAGGAATTTACCAGAATGCATAGTGCAGTTCGAAATATATGGATGTTGGCAGAGCAGGCCGGAATTTCTATATATATATATATAATTAGATGGGCCGGCTAATCCAGTGTGTGGATCGTCTACGCGATGAGTGAACAAAATGAACCGGTATTTGGTAGGATCATCTACGCTATGATTAAGGAGAATGAACCGGTATTATGTAAGGCGGACAGGGAACAACTGCTGCCGATTTAAATAATGACCGAGCTACAAAGATACATGCGCTAGGGGTTGGCTAAATTCCGCTTGGATGTCATGGATTATGGTCACTAGGGTTCCGTGCGTTTCGAAACAAAGAATGGTCAGGGCCAGTGAGTGTGGTAAATGGAAACGGCCACTACGGGTTCGTCAGAAACAATGCGATTTCTACGGGCCAGAGTCATTTACTTGGAGAGAAGAGTTGATGAAAAGTAAGGATGAGGATAATGGTGAATGTTTTTTTATTTTAGAAGGCGGTTTTAGGTTATGGTTGCCATACCGTTTTGGCGACGGTGTTGGAGTTAGTTAGCTGAGTGGGTGGGAGAATACTTTGGGTTGGGCAACCATATACGCAGTTAGAACGATAAGGTATATGGATATGAAGTCAGACTATTGAGCGATGGGTGCCGTTTTTTCAGGTGAAGGGACGATGAGATGCATCGGACATAAAACTGCGCGCAACCAAGTAGCGTGCGCTGGTGCGGGAGATTTGTATGAGGTGGAAAAGACTAGGTTGATTCCTATATGACGTGAGTAGGGAGCTTTACTTTCCTTTCGGTAATGAACGAAAAGGTGACGTTAATGCGTTTTTCAGAAGCCCAATCTAGTTTCGTACACTCGGTCCTTAAGTGATTATGAGTGGTACAGATTAATGAGAAAGGCTGCAATAGCTACTCTACGTACTTCTTTTTTAATTGCAATAGATAATGGTGACGGAATGCGCAGCCGATGGGGGAGTTTATTCCATAGTGACGAATATCTAACAATGAGGAAGTTGGCTCTAACGGAAGTCCTTAGAATAGGGAGATTAATAATAGGATCCGCATTTCGGAGAGAGTACGGGAGTTGGTTTCTAACACGAGGTGAAGAGACGCAGCTGTCCTCCGTGATAATAATGTTATATAATACCAGTTTTGCTCATGCGTCGAAACCACATAGGATCTAATTTCAGCGAATCACAGCGTTTCATGTAATTTACGCCTGTAGAGTAGCCAATTAACTGCTCGGTAAATGCACACTGGACGTTTTCAATCGCCACCGTCCCATTGCCTCATGTTAGAGCAGACTAGAGAGCAATACTCCAGAATGGGTCTGACGTGGGTCCTAAAAAGATGTAGTTTGCTTTCGTTCAAATTCAGAGTTAAGTGTAACAGCCCCGCTGATTTATTTGCTTTTGCCACTTGGGCGAGAGCATGCTCCGAGAAGTTTAAGGTGCGGGAACAATTTAGGCCTAGGTCCCGAACTTGGCAATCAACGGGGATGGGTTGGGTTCCAAGCTTGAATTCTCTTAGGGGTATAACGCATTCGTACCCCATGACGCTGAATTTCTCAGCGGAGAATTTCATCATCCAGTCGTTTGCCCAGGAGTTGAGTGACGCTAAGTCTTGTGATATGTGACGTATGGTGGATTCTAAAGCTTCAGGGCGAAAGGTGTACACAATTTTGATATCGTCTGCGAAGGGAAACGGGGTGCCGTTTCGAATAACATCGAAGACATCATAAACGTACAATAGGAAGAGCAAGGGGCCCAGGACGCTGCCTTGGGGCACACCGCTGGACACCAATTTAAGTTCAAATATTAAGCCATTTGCTTGCACTATCTGCTTTTTAAATTACGATTAAGATGAAAACCACGGCAGCATTGGATCAACAATACCGTAGGATGCCATTTCACTTGGCAACCTCAGGTGGGATACTCTTTCGAAAGCTTTCGTCATGTCTAAAAAGACTACTGTAACTGACCTCCCAGTGCTCAGGGCCTCAGTGATAATGTTCAGGCAGTCATTCATGCAAGCAGCGCAGGACTTCTTACGAAGGAAGCCATGCTGTCCACGGTTAGTAATTTTATGTTCCCGAAGGTAGGCTATACGACTACTTGTAATCAGACAATCCATGATCCTGGAAACTATAGGAGTGTGGTTTATTGGGCGGTAGTTTGCAGGGTCATAGCGTGTACCCCTTTTGTGAACAGGTATAATCACAGGTTTTCCACTGTGACGGGAAGGTGCGGCGCTGAATGGACAATTTTAAGATGTTTGCTAACAAAATTGGGATATCGCTCCCGCCTAATGCGAACACAGCCTGAGGCAATGAATCAGGTCCAGAGTAGTAGCCAATTTTGGTTTTTACCAACAGTTGAGCTACGTCCTTCGGAAGAAATACAACCGCTGAGTGCGACTCTGTAGTCAAGCGAGATTGGCATGGGGTGGAGCGATTATCGTTTACCGGAGCAGATGCAAAGAATTCACCAAAAGATTCTGCAGTCTCCTGTGGGCTGTTTACATGAATGTTTTGAATGATATACGGGACTTGAGCAGCTGAGGGCCTAGTAGTTCTGCGTTTAAGCAGTTTTACCAGTGCTGCGTTTGGGTTCGGCCGGTTTAGAGCTTGCAGCTCCTGCTCTTCGCTTCTGTGGTCGAGCACTGTTTCTAGAGTTCTAATTAATCGATTTATTTGCAGAAACAACGAAAAGTCTCTGATCTTAGCAAAGGCCCGCTGGAGTTTAGTGAGCTTGCAGCTTATTCGGTCACGATAAGTTCTTGTGGGTAGCATGTTTAGCGTGTGGACGGAGTAATGGCATCAAGACATTTGTGCAAGTTGGAGTAGAACTGATCAGCGGCCGGTTGTACTTCTGTTGATAGAAAAAGTGCGTCCCAGTTTGATTTACGAACTAGCGTAGGTAGGCGATTCCCGTCAGCTCTGAAATACGGCCTTAGGTTAGGTGAAGGGTACCTATTCAGTATCATCTTAAAGGTATGTTTTAATCGAGCTTTTATTCTTCATAAAGGCGAAGGGTTTTAATTGTCTGAGTGTCTATCCTGAAGGATGCGCTTACTGAGCGTCAGATCATACTACATCCTGTCTCCAACTTTTCCGGTCCTATAGGCAGACCTTCAGAAGATCGTTGTCCCAGCACATGCTGCACAATTAGTACAGTTTTGTCCAACTGGGAAAATTTAAAGGGAACACGTCCCGGACGATTAAGATGAAGACAAAAATCTTTTGTGAAAATTTATTACTAGGGACTACATAGGAGGCAAATTAACTAGTGAATCAGCAACATTTGGTGAAAATCAGTTTACAGTTGTATTACTAAAAGTAGAAGTTGTAGTGAACTGCAAAAGAGACATCTGGGAAGCGGACGAGGCATAAACAGCAGGAGGAACTCTTGCTCAGTCCACTTGTTTGGTTTCCATTGACTTCGGCTGAAAGGTGCTGACGGACTTTTGGTAAGCCATGCGCATTTGGGATATGACCGCAGTAAATAAAGAACGGTGGAGTAGGTGAAGTTACCATTCATGAAATTGTACCGCACGAAGTAATGTTGTAAAAAATCACGTAATGTGCAAAGAAGAAAGATTTCTCTTTAGCGGTGGCTGCATAGAGTTAGTCATGATTATTTATTAATGTTCTGCCTCTGACTGCAATTCGAAAAGTTTTCTTAAATATTCTTGGTTCCGCTCCCAGCACCAGAGCGGTCCCCAAATGAGACGTTATTCGAACAGCCAACCATCATTTTCGAAGGGAGTAAAAGTTTATGAAGTGCCGCGAAGCGGAATAACTCTTAAAAAATTACGTTGATCGTAAAAGGATTCCGGAGATGAGAAAATTACTTCCATGTATAGATATGCCATCGCACACAAGTGTTGGCGTCTATTACCAAATACTGTTCATCCAAGCAAAACACATAGACCAACTTTCCGCAACTGATCCGCCAAAGTCGGTTATCATATTCATCAGAACGGCACCAATAATTGGCAGTAAACTGGATGCAATCAACATCCTGAGGGATTCGCTCCAAAACTGGACAACGGAAACTGAATCAGATTATCAACGCAAAATTTCGTTTTCGTCTATGCTGTTCTCAACCTAATGTGATCGTATCTCTTACATCAGTTATTATCCTACCTATTTGTTCATCCCTTCCCCGTGAACATTTCTGATTGTTACAAGTTTTACCATACTCCATGAATTATAGCACCGCCATTACCAGCCTTGCATTTTGACTACTTAGCTTTTCCTCTTTCGATTGCCCGTTCGAATCCGCCTTGTTGAATGTCTGTGAGACCAATCGTCTTAACGCTGTTATCGTGCTGTATTTGCTTGCCCATGACCCTCAGGATCAGTTGTGCTTTACTTTTAATTGATGCTGTATAATCGGAATACGTCCAAGTGAGACACCACCGGTATGATAAGAAAACAGTCGGAAATAATTAAGGGATTGGGTATATTTGGTGAGAGCAGGCGTGCGCATGCAACGTGCAGATGGCAGCCAAACTGAGTAGTTAACGTCCGGTAAAATAACGATTCGGAATGCCAAAGCCATGTTAGACTAAAGAGGCGTTTTACGCTGAGAAAGCGATGTAAGGTGATAAATCAGGTTCGAGATATGGAGCAATATAGAATAACTGATGAGGAAAGCAGACGACAGCGGCATGGAGTAAAAAAATTTGGATAATGTAAAAGTAGTTGGTAATGAAATATACGTTATGGGCATGTAAGTGCTACAGACTTTTGATGATTATAAGTGTGAAGGTCCGTAATCACCACTTATTTTAAGACATCGACAATGTTTCGGACTCTCTTGAACGAGCAGTAAAGAGGAGCTGTTCATAGTGAAGATAGTTTGCGGTTCACTAACTACGCATATCTGTTCGACTAGCTAGTTGCGCTTCCTAGGAGCTGGGCTGTAGTATCAGTGTGTTACGGGGAACGAGTTTAAAAGGGATAATCAGTAGGTGGTCCGGGAGCAGTTAGACGTTTGGCAGGGTCAAGGTGAACGTCAGAGTCCCGGGAGCTGGTATTTTGCTGGAAAACCGCGCAGTGTAGGCTTGCTTTCGGCAGTCACCTTTATGGATTGAGAAGAGAGAATGAAACGCAGCACCTACGGAATCCGGACGGCGTAAACTTTTACGTTGCAATAGGCTGTGTACAGTATCCGGTAGAGGAGACGGATGTAGCAAACAACCATAGAGGGTCTCAAGTCAAATAGGAAGAAATCTTGGTGATGGTCAAACAAATTAATCTCAGTACAAACGGTGAATGTTGCAGAGGGGCAGTGGTACCGTTCTGTTTGACAGAGTCAAAAGATACCGGGTGCCAAACAGAACGTGGCGCGAAAGCTGCATAGCAGTCAAAATCAAGAGTACAGAACAGCAGGTAGGCCTGAAGTAGGGAAGAAACGATAGCGATGGCATGAATTATGTTGCAGGTGTCGGATAGGATGAGCAGATAAGAGAATAATAATGAGGGCACATTTCTCGAAAAGTAAGAGGGACTTGTATGATGGCATGATCACTACACACCGGAGTAGAGGATATGATTCGAAGAAGATAGCAACGTAAGTTTATTTCGCAGATTATCCCTGTTTTTCGAATAAACGTAAGAGAAAGTGTGCACGGAGCAGGTGAGAAATTCAGCTGGAGGAGAGAGAAGGATGCAGTGATAATGCCAAGTAATTGCAATTTCAAAGAGGTTATACACTGGATATGATAGCCAAACTTCGGCTGTGGAAATCAATGTAATTCATGAGCACGGGACGGAAAATTGGCAAATTTGACGAAAAATGAAGGAGGGAAGAAAAAACAGTGCATAAATGTCGGACATTAAGATTGGGAAGAAAGCAGAAAGTCAGCCACGATGTCTTGGTTCTTCAACCTAGGAATATGAAAAAAAACGTTTCGGAATGCGGACAGAGGCAGAAAATTGTTAAATAATCATGACAAACCATTGTTCGAAGATATACAGAGAAGGATCGTTGTCAGCAGTGAGAACGATAACGAAAATTTGTATGCCACGGATTCAATGAAATGTCCAGGCCGATATCAAACAAGGATGGGTCTTTTTTGCTTCTGGATGTGGCGTTCGGAGCCCACATTGTTGGCCGAAGAGGGCACCGGTGGGGATATCCAGATGCAGAAAGTTGTAACGATATTCGAACGACAGGAACTGATTTAGGGGCTTCAGCCAGTCTGACTGTTAGCGTGATGGACACGTTCATTATGACCGGATTGCAAAGGTGAGGGTCATTTCGATAGTCAGGTTAGGCAGTCAATTCATAGTAAGTTAAGGTTGAGGACCATGTATCGCGCACCCTATTTCCAAGGTTTTTACGTTTGGGAGAGACAGTTATCGTAAGCGGATCCTACGGGGTGTCAGTAGCGTTCTCTTTTAGCAAGGCCTGGGAAGTAGGCCGATTTGTCTGTCCTCGAGTAGTCCGTGCCACTCTGGTCAGGTTTTACTTTCGCAGTTTATACGAACATGCGACACTGCAGCAAGAATCTTGATAGTGCACTTCTGTTGTGACAGCTATGAAATCGCCGGTCTTAAACGGAACGAGGGTAAGCTGGGAGTCTGGAGGGAGTCTACCTCATGTTTGCGATTGGGAGTAATATTAAAAGTGAGTAATGATGTAGGGCGAGAGAAGTGTGGCATTAAGTGACGCGACGCTTTGCACGAGTGGACGATAGGATGAGATAATGGTCGCGTCCCTGTAAAAATGAAGGACGAAATGATATCCTGCATTCACCCAACTAGGCAGCTGAATATGTAAGACCCCGATTAAAAATGCCGATTTGTTTGACTTCTACCAGCGGGCACAGTTTGAGTTCGAGTTAGTTGGATCGAAACTAATCCAGTACCCACTGGTGACTCTCAACGGCTCGTTACCGTGACTGACCTCATTCCGTATACTAATTACAAGTTCAAACATTACATCTTACCCCGATGGGCCAAAGTGAGCCACTGAGTTATACGGAAATGTAAGGTAATCGGAGTTAGGAGCGCAAAAATTCTGAGGAAAGAATCCAACTGCAGCGTTCATTTTCGTTAATTTAACAGTCCCCCTATTTTGTCCACAGTCTGAATTGTAAGACAACTTCTCGCTCTCAGCCATTAGCGTGAGGACTCTGTACGATAAGGCTACTGGGGCAATATCAGAGTGCGTTATGCGGTAGGTCAGAGGACCGCCGTCAGGTGAAGTTGAAAATGAGTGGGTTCGGCAAGTTTACGTGGAACACCCAGTGGGCAATAATCCTGAGTCGCATAACATACTGAGATGCAGCCCGATTCGATGCGGACCCTAGGAACGTCGCTACGCACTCCCCTTAGACGAGGCGGGTCGTTGGCCGGCAAAGGTCAATTTAATTTTGTCTTCGTGACCAGTGTTGCAGCAGTGCATCGGCGCAGTTTATTTCGAAGGACTGATAGTCCACTGTAAGATTCGCCATTTGACCTCTCCTCGTCATGGCTTTGCGTGTAGCATATGGCGCCAATAACTGCATGGCGGTGGGGTATTTTCTCAGTTGCCAAGGGTATTCGAGGGGAATGCACCGATGCTATAGGTTATTGGTGACTTCATCTGGAAGAATGGAAGTTGAGTGTAACCAAATGCACGAAAATGCAGGGCATGTAGCGGCGTATACTGGCACTGGGTACATTCCTAGGAGAAAAGAGCCTACATAAACCAGCTGAATACTCAGTGATGATTATCACGCAACTGCAGCCCTGCCTGAGTATTCATTTGGTTGCAATACTTGCAAATCCACAGAATGAAAATAAATAAAGATGAGGGAAATGAACACATATGAGAAAAATCTGCAAAATGACAGATCTCTTCGAGTTTTGAAACTGAGAAATGGAAAACGGAGAAATTCAGGGGAAATGAAGTGGCTTAAAGGGCATTTAAGGTGCCATGAAAAGCTGCATTATGCAAGCCCAGGAGTAGTACAACAACTGATATATGGCGCAGAATGCAGATCGCAATCTTCAGACTGGGCACTGTTAGTTAGTGCAGGTGACACCAAATACATAACGCGACATCAATGAAATCCCCAAGTGTCCGGACAGGCAAACTGATAGAAGACACAATTGGGGTCGCGCATCAAACGACTTCTACGCTGCCATTAGTCAGACTGTAACCATCTTACCATCATCCAACACGTCCCCGAAAATGGCCACTCATTCTCGGGACTGTAATGTTATCCCGTTTATAATTTCCACCAGGCAATCGCAACTTACCTTGGAGTCCAGGACGCTCGATAGCTATCCACATCCAGGACTTTGCCGGAAAAGGCACATCTATAGCAGAAATTATCACCGTTATGCCTACCATTTCATGTCTTAATGAGACACTAACAGTTTCCTGTTTTAAGGCCCATAGTTGACAAACCACATTCTGTAGGTAAAAAGAAGAATCACACCGGCTGTAAGTCCGATATCTTTGGGCGTCACTTCCAGTTTTAATTCCAAGTGCAACTGTAGCCGTTTGCCATTGCATCTTTGTAATATTTTATGACGAACAAAATTTACTGCATATGTTCGGCACATATTTCATTCGAACCAACTGGTTTTCATAAAATAATTCACCGTGTGATACCATCGATCAATTCACCACAAAGAAACCACGGAAGCTGTTTAATCCTTGTAAGGCATGATGAGCAGTGCATATCCACCGCGCCCGAACTGGAACGCGAACCCGGGACGAACGATTTTGAGTCCATGAAACGGCTGTACGCTGCTTCCATGGTTTCTTTATGGTGAGTTGAGCGATGATATCACATGGTGAATTATTTCGTGAAAATATTCAATCTCCTGCTACTAACTAGTGTTTATCCAAACTACTCATCAGCACGAAGACCACCTTCATTTTTTCACTTCACGACTCAACTAAGTTCACTACAGGTCTATGCCTTGACTTTTGCGTTTTACTATGAGTGTACCCAAGGCTTTTTATTCATCTTCACCCATCATTTACTAGTTTCTGGTATTTTTGTCTGTGAAATTTGCGTCTAATTTGTCATCATTTCGTCTAACGACAAACCGTTTTTAATTTTGTGATGTATTTATTTGTCACCCAGCTTACTCTCTACCATCCATACCATCCAATTTCATGCTTTGTTGGAATGCATCAAGCACATTTTGGAGCACGCATGTAAACCATGCCCCAAAAATTGTTCCGACCTTTGACCGTTTGGCTGTCCGTTCTCTACGCAGTGTCACCGTAGTAGTTTTCGCACCGTTTAGGTACCAAATGCAACTTGGGTCAGTCAGTCCAAGGATCCAGAGCTGGAAAAAACTGTTCATTAGTCTTCCTTTTATAGATGAGGGGCTGCAGCAGATACGATCTGCGGTATTTCGTGCCGCAGTCAAGGTTACATTCAACGCGGCTGCAATCAAATGTTATTTATTAACCACGCTTGTCATTGTATACGGAATTAAAGATATATTAAACTTGTTTACCTTTTTCGTGTTTGCGTGTCAATTCAAATGTTCATCCACGAGCATCATTCAGGCGGGTTTTAAAGCGAGGAGAATGGTGTTTCCAGCTGGATCACGGCACATTTCGTGGAATTGAGGCAAACGGTCAAACCGGATAACGCATTCCGCGTTGCGTACGGAGTACCGTGTCCCGGAATCGGAAGCGATAAGATCCCGAACAATAAAGAGTACCGAATTAATCACTGTGTCCTCATGTCTAGGTTATGCGCAAAGAAATCCAATGCGCATCCTAGAACTACCTTGGACAACGTCACGCATGACCGCCTTATCGATCTAGGTAATCAACTGTAATGCGGTAACGCCAACCCCATTTCCCCTCTCATTTGCACTGGCCAACTGATTGGTCGGTCAGACTACCGAATACAAAACCCGATTGAAGGCAATAACTATTCCCTTAATCCCCATTTACTCGGACAAATATGCCTGCAACGTCATGAGAGCGAATTGTCAAAAACGTTATCGCCAGCGCTGCGTGTACAATTGATGCATACAAACAGGTCTTCGTCGGGGTCGGGAGTACTACTTGTCGTTACTGTAGATTAATTTTGCCGGAGAAAATGTCCTGCATAGTGAAACGAGTAGTGCACGGCTGTGTAGCGAATGGGTCAGGAATACGTGTCAGAAACAATAGCCCAATCAGTCGTAGTACCGTGTTGAAAACGCTGTGGCATGAACGTGGACGTTTAGGCTTTAAGCGAATTCTGATGCCAAGTTGCGGGAACGTTGCGCACCACTAGCAGTTCTCGTATGACCTGAGATGTTGCTGGAAAGGCTGAAGTGAACCGCTCGGCGCCAGCTAACAGGCGGTAATGCGGATCCGCTTTGTACTTGGCTCACTGGTAGCTGAAGCGGCCCCAGGCTCGAATTGTATTCGCGGTCCAGTGACAGAAGAAGATAAGGAGCTCTCCACTTTTCCAAAAAAGTGCCCAGTCACCGAGTCGGCCACGACAGCGAGGGTTGTAACAGGTTCGCTCCCTGGAGTAAATGTGTCTAAACACACTAGTAAATAAGTGCACTAATATTACGGTTACGAAGGGCTAAGAATATCAACGTGAAAGAGACTAAGCCAGACATTAGCAGTTGCGAATACACTTGATTTCTTTATACTGATGGCGCTAAACACCGACTAACCCATAAATGGACACCTTTATTCTTGGAAAGCTGTAACAGTAATATTGGCAGACCCGACATGACGCTTCTAAAGGAAAGTCCGTAGAGTATGACCGCTCTCGGCAAATCAGCGAGAATACCGCAGAGCTCTGCATCGATATTCCAGCCATTGGCATTTGGTGACAAAGAACAGAGGACAGCCGAGTCAATACTAACCAAGACTCATGGGACTTGTGGACCTCAATGGCGTCAAGATTTGGAGCGGATGAGAGTACTTCATTTTAATGCGTAGATGGCAAAATATGCAACGCAGCCCAACTCACATTCAGCGTAATTTGTCAGCTGAAAACCTTGAAACACTAAACAAGTGGGTGAGTATCCAAGTAGAGCGCTGATTGTCTAGAACCGAATTTTTCTAGGCTATCACAGAAGACCATGGGCTAAAGCGTTGGTTTTTCAGTGTTTCGTCAAGTCAACGATTAGCCCAACAGCCAGATTGTTTTCTGTCACAGCATTTGACCCGCTTCGACATGTTCCAACTGTGCAATTGACGCTAGGCACCTAACGAATGATATAATGGGAACATCATTGGATCATTTACCCGCTTTTTGTGGTGTTTTGGCTCAGTCTCAGGAGTATTCTTCAATACTGTTTGTAGGATCCAGTAACATGAAAAGTTGTAGTGTCGGTCGTGGAAACTGTACGTGTACATTTCACCGCCCGTACAAATGAAATGAAAAACTTTCCGGTTGGTGATCATGTCCCCGGAAGCGGACTAATCACGTCAGACCATCCATCTTCTATCGACGTGCGATAGCCATTCTCATTGAATGTTTTGGCTTAAATTACTGCGCATTGAGACGAAAGTTAGCGGAACACGTTTGCGCCGGCGAGCAAAAAATAGAAAGTCATATAAATAAGCACGTTTCTCATACGGTTGCCTCGATCTTTGCTCATGTTTCGGTTTATGTCCTCTTGTTTAGCCATGTACTATCGGTGACTGCATTTGCTTTTCAGCACCATCCTCAATGAGTTTGGTCGTCATGTTTGTCGTTGTTACCTGTAGCTCTTCGTTTAATGGTATTTACCCACTGGAAGCTCTACATCAGCGTTCTTACGTGCCAGTTTAGCCATGTTGATCTAGTTGTTGCCCATTCTCTC
Organism: Fasciolopsis buskii; assembly: GCA_008360955.1. NCBI lineage: Eukaryota > Metazoa > Platyhelminthes > Trematoda > Plagiorchiida > Fasciolidae > Fasciolopsis > Fasciolopsis buskii. The sequence continues at coordinate 32,462 of LUCM01001173.1, read as the reverse complement.
TCCGGTGCCATCTACTTATCCACCTTACCAATGGCAGTATTTTCCTGCAGTCGTATTGGCGTCATAATTGGGATACGTAAATCTTACAAAACAGTAGTTTGGGATTCTATTCTTACAAAGTACTCTATGTTCATTGACTCACTTTGTGATAAGGACCCCATCCGAATTGCCAGCGTGGAAATCGTAAGCAATTTTGTTCCTGTGGAGTTCATTATTGTCTATTGTTATTATTATTATTATTATTATTGCTCACCTTCCCCTACCACTTGTACACATGCGCAGTTGGGAAGGAACCGGCTTAAATGAAGTTGGCATCGATTCTGCTACTGGGGTCGTTCGAGTGCGTGTTT
>LUCM01001173.1:0-13345 GCA_008360955.1 Fasciolopsis buskii | reverse complement strand
CTTATATCAACTCAAAAATTCTTATCAGGGTTGATTCTGTGAAATATCTAGTTGCTGTTGATAAAAATCTGAACCGGACTACTCACCTTTCTACCTGTGTAAAGACTCTCCGACGGTTGTCATTTCAAATCAGGAAGCTTCGGCACTACAAGGTGAAACAAAGCACCATCTCCCGATTTGTATACCAATGTGTTTTTTCAAATCCTTCATCGTTCTCCAGTTATATACCCAGGTTTACTTAAAGAAACTTTAAAATTCTTCGCCGGGGGCTATCAATTATTAGCCGTTTATCCTTCCTACCCCTAACTGAATTGTCCCTTAGTCTATGTGGTCCACACTTAACGGCATGTGAGAAATTTGCTAACAAAATTTTTTCTGATTCCACGCATTCTCTAAACAACGATTTTTCAAAGTTTCGCTCTCATATTTCTACACGATCCGCTTTTCGTTCCATACCCTCCAGAATCAATATCTATAGGAACTCGATTGTCCCATATATAGCACGAATTTTGATAAACCGTGACCGGGTTTCAGCCGAATTCCTGAGTAACCTGTCCTAATGCGTTATTATTATTCCTGGATGAGTTCTTTAATATTTTTTCAGGAGGCGATGAGTGTATTTTTATTTCATTTATTTTCCCTCCTCACATTTTTTGACTGAAATGCGGCATTGTTGATCGTACGCAAAAGTCTATACAACACACTACAATACAATACAAAGCTCCGTGATGCCCATTTGAATCCGAAAAGCCTGATTGATTCAAAACCTTAGCGGGCCTCAAACAATGACGTGAACTCTCACTTAGCCAGATAATTGAGCTGGTCTGTACCCATCACAACCATTCAGATGATGACCGGTTCAGCAAACCTCACCTCGTCCGTTCGTACCGCCATTGGGCTTAAAGCCTCCACCCGTGGGCCCGAGAATAGTCGTGATGGTCACAATTCAGTGAAGTAATTAAGTGAGAATTGAGGTCACCGTGTTTGAAGTCTGATCACATCTGGAATCAATCAGGTTTTTCAAATTCACAAAGCATCATTATATTCAACTACGGAGAAAATCCAAGTGGAATATGCTTGGGAACGGGGCGAGCGACAGCAAACCACTGTCTACCACTTCCGTGGTGCGTAACCAGGATGGAATTCGAAAATCGTACCTTCGAAATGACAATCAAGTCAAAGTACTTACTTCATGCGGATCATATGTGGTCCTTCAATTAAAACCAGCTCCTACATCTACGCAGACACACATTGAGACAACAAAGTCGGGTAAGAGATCAAATCCACTCACTCGATTCACTTGAGTACCGTCAGAAATAGATAACTCTAGGAGTGACGAACTAGACTTCCATGCATCAGCAAAAGATCGGGTCCTGGTGCCCTCCGCCTGAAAACACAAAGACGGGGAAAAGGATTCGGAAAGATGAAACCAGCCGAACGGACACCTGCTACATCATGACAGAAATACCTTTTGCACCTGAACATGACGGCTTTGAGAACAAACTGCACATTGAAATCGTATGTATTAGTTGCGAATGAAGTTGGTATAACAAACAACAACGGTACATGAAATATATTCCTCCTACAGTGGCAGGCTTCTTTCTTATACAGTTAAAGCCATTAACTGATACTTTTGGCGGTGTTTTGAACTTATTTAGGCATCGTCGGAAGACAGAGATAAACACTGCATCAATATATTTAAATGAACAGTCGTCTTGCTTTGCCTCTGGTATTTTTTAATGATGAACTGCCTTAAAATTTATAAGGTCAGTTCGACCATCTCCTTGTCAGAAAACGCACTAATTTGTGCAAAGGCCAGAAGCACCCCTGGAAAAGATTTTCGACAACCGATTTCTGTTGCAACGAACATTCACGAAACTACATGATCACTCGTGAAGCCAGCTTCTCTTCTTCAAGACGTCAGGCACAGTAAAGCACATGAACTTTTGAAACAAGAGCCAGAAGTTCATTCAAAAATCCATACTCAATGTTTCCAACTATCAGAAAAAATCCTATTACATGCCATCGCGTCAAAGGGACTAAAAAGGCATATTTTATACTATCACATGGTCACTCCACGAGAAAAAATAGTGTGTTACTCCGTGTGGAAAACGCCTGTCCGTCGAACTGACTTCATTTGAGTTCAATTCAGATAGTTAGCAAGCAAATATGGAGAAATAAGGAAAACACCAAGCAGACGAAAAACGAGTTTCAGTGCAAGAAAGTTACTAACTAGTGCGCTTCATCATATTGCTGCCCCCGGAGTGAAAGTCGGTGATTGTAGCCCGGAATATTAACTCCATTTGCAAAACAGCCCATCGTTTATGCTCTTAGGGCCGTTTTATTAAGACACTGATAAACAACTCGTAAGCATCCATCTATCAACCACTAATAAAAACCCTACTTCAGGTGTTCAAGTTTGTGACGTATGGACGTGGCCAATGCCGCCTCATATCTTCACACCGCTGGTCATTTTATCGAACAACCTACAGCCGACCGCAGTTCTCTATGCTAATAACTTACATTAAAAAAGGACAGCGTACAACGACATAGTCATTCTGTGGTGATAAAAGATTCACCTTAACTTATGCTTAGACGTGTAATTGGAATGTTAAAAAAGTCCGGAAGCGAGTCCAAAGGAAATTCGCACGTGGAAAATATCTCGCCGATTCTACTCCAAAGAAGTATGCCCCAGTTCGGTTTAAATCTCGGAGGTTTCAATTTCTCGCTATCAAACAGACTCCTCCCCCTCTTAAGATGACTATTGCCGTTTGTCTCAGTGCACTGGTACCTTGAAATACCACCACGCAGCGTTTACTGAGGTCTCATACAATCCACCAAGAAAACCTCCAGTATTAAGGTTATCGGCTTTACCTCACATAAACCAAGACATTACACCAACATGCTCGCTCGGTGCATTTGCAAGATCATTAAGCACACATCCTCCTCGCTAATGTTGGTGGACTGAACTGCAACATTGATTCTGTTCACCAAAAACTCCAACTATATTATCCCTTCGCTGAATTTTTGAGCGAAACCCAAACATTCCTTTCATCAAATACCACCTACCTGCAATTCCCTAATTACACTTTTCATTCTCCTTCTGTTCAGTACGCACATGTCTGCGCATTTGCTCATTAGTCATCGTCTGGGGAGAACCAAATTTCGACTTTTACAAACAAGTTTGAACATGTGGTTGAAACTCGAAATATTTCTTTAACCGTTACTACCGCAATGTTCATCACTCCTTCAGCAGTGATGATACCTTATTTTTGACATATTACCTCCAACAGCTGAACATTGGTTTGTTGTAGACTTATGTAGTCATGTTAATTCACTGGGAAATTTCAGTGTTCACGACTAGGAATGACTAGTACACTATACTGAAACACTAGTCATGAGGTACGAAGCTGAACAATTCGCTGTGGTCAACAACCAATCTCAACTAGTTGATCTCCCTACAAGTATACTCGATCGAAATGGCGATGGTACTGCGGTACACTCGAGCTTACCTTCACTTAGGTCACTTCTCTCTGGTGAATTATTTACATGTTTCTCCACTTGTGTTATTACAATCTCCATCAGATTTATTCGCCAAAACCCTCTTATCTTTCGCAATACATTCTGGCGCCACCGTTCAGCGAGCTCGAATGGTTTTCGCAACATCCTAGCTTCTCACCTCTGGAACGATCATTGACTCGCTTTGGACGTCTCCGTATGTTTCCAAATTTACCGACATTATATTCCAAGACCTAAATCCATTTACTCCACAATTTTCCAAACCAGACAAATCCGAATTCCGTGAGTAATTCAACTGAGCTGCACTCTGGAAGCGATGAGTGCTTCGTCACTGGCGCCCCAGATTCACCCACATCTCCCATCACCCCTTTGTGAAAGTAAGAAAAAGATGTGTCAAATATACATGCCAAAAGAACGCTCCGTCTGCTACAAACCCGGACGTTTACACTTATCCGCCACGGAAAGCCGAAAATTTTACCTCTTGGTAAAGCAGTCTCTATACCTCTTTCTCCATTCCTCACTGTTTCACTTTTGCCAGCTGGTATTACCACTAGAAGGATGCTCCAAGAACAGCAAACTACTAGGTCCGGACGGTACGTCATCTGTCAGCCCCAATACGTATGCTCCTCTTTCGCATTGCTTCTTTCATCTTTCGTCTAAACTTTTTGTCTTCCCGACGCCTTGGAAACAACCCACGATTTGCCCTGTTCCTAAATGCGGTGATCTTTCTAACTTGAACAACAACAGTCCTATTTCCCTCATACCTGCAAATTCGAACGTATTCGAAACTGTCACCTCCGATCAACTGTGCTCATCTCTTGAACACACAAGATGACAGGGCGTCCGCTGGTATGGATTCCGACACTGCTTTCATCTGTTTGGCAGATGACCCACTCTTCTGGTCGGACACACTCGAAAACACGATGGATATCCCTAAGGCTATCGGGTGACTTTAGTATGAAGGTCTGCTGGCGAAAATGTCCAGCTTCGAGTTCTCCCCCGCTTTAGTAACGTGGATATCCAGTTTTTTGGACACGCCGATTCAACATAAAATGACAGCACGACACTAATGTTCACCGCTCGCGGACTTCCCTCAATGTCCTCAGCTAGCTAGTTGACGGATCTTTCGGATCACAACCAAGGAAACACGAGATACCTACCTTACACAAGTTGGCTACACATTCCTAATCCCAGGCTTCCATATCATCTGTTGACCTGTACCTGTTTTCTTTAGCTCGGTGAGAGGAACAGGTAATGAGATACGGTATGGTGGAAGAGTGCTCGCCATACGCAACACATGGTCTACCTAACGTAGTCTATCTACTAAGCTTCATACGCTTTGTTGAAATATTCTCTGAACTGGCACTCAATACTAGACTGCTAACCTGCAGGCTGTTCACGCGATCAGTCCATCCAATCTTAGCAATATTATGTAGATACGGGTGATCAAAATCGAACTTCCAAACAAGGGGCATTATCAGGACGTAAATTCCACGTCTCACAACCATCCAACAAAACTAAGCGCACTGTGGCACAGTACAAATGAGCTTTCAGCTTCAGGGAAATATCAGAGCGACGCCACAAGTACTTCGGTCCAATGCACGTCGCTCGAGCTTTAGATATGCGGCTGTTCGCTTCCACTACCGCGTTACTATCCTTAGTCCAACAGCTGTCTAGGTAAGTAAAACGATGAACTGTAGTTGGTTCGTCACCTTCGAGTATGGCGATTGAGACTACTGTTAACCAGTCTTGCAGCAGCACATCAAAGTTGCAAAACATGCCGAATGAGCCCCAATCGTTGCGAGTTTGTCTAGTACGCGTAGCACATGTTTTGCGGATTCGAACAAAGTCCAACTCACCACAAAGAAACCATGGAAGCACTGTACAGCTGTTTCATTCTTGTTAGGAATCATCAGCAGTGCATATCCACCGCACCATCATCTATCAGTAGGGGTCGATCGCTGTGAGCTAACGGACAGTAACCGTGCAAATCAGTGACGGATAGGTGCAACATCATGTGGTGAAGTTCAACAAACCGTTCAGAGCCTGCCCGGTAGCGTAATGGCTAAGGCGTTCGACTCAGAATCGTTCGTCCCGGGTTCGCGTCCCAGTTCGGGCTCGGTGGATATGCACTGCTGATGATTCCTAACAAGGATGAAACAGCTGTACAGTGCTTCCATGGTTTCTTTATGGTGAGTTGAGCGATGATATCACATGGTGAATTATTTCATGAATTCTTTGTCAGTTGGGCTGAGCCAACCTTNGGGTGCTATTCTTTCACCGTTTCTTTCCTCTATTTACATCAGCGACTTGTCAATCAGCTCACCTTATCGTTTGTTTAAGTATGCTGGTCATGTTGCCCATCTTTTATTTACGATTTCTCTGCACGAGCTGGTTTAAATCTCAACACATCTAAATATTTCAAATTCTCTCTCTCTCTCTCTCGGTCGGTCGGCCTACCCATCTGAAACGTCTTATATCAACTCAAAAATTCTTATCAGGGTTGATTCTGTGAAATATCTAGTTGCTGTTGATAAAAATCTGAACCGGACTACTCACCTTTCTACCTGTGTAAAGACTCTCCGACGGTTGTCATTTCAAATCAGGAAGCTTCGGCACCTCCCGTACCTCATCTGTGGTCATTGTGTATTTCATGTTGGCACTAATTAATCTTTATGTCCCTTATTTGATAGGAAGGTGTGAATTGCTCGTTGTTTCGCGTCCACTTTGTCTTCGGAGTATATACGTCTGGCTCTTGAGGTGAAACGCTTTCTGACGTTTTCCAGCTTAGTGGATGAAGCTGTGAAGTTTTGTGTTGTCATTTTCATGTCGCTTTCCTAATAGCTTTTTTGGATTGAGCCATCTTGGTGTCTCATTAGATTGACGTCTAGAAATGGTGAATGGCTATCGTTTTCTAACTCAACGGGACTTTCTCATAACCTCACCTTTATTCTTATTTTGTTTGATAGTACAAAAAATATCATCTGCCCATCGACAGTAGTAACAAGCCTGATGGTACTGATTGTAGTTCGTTCCTTGCTGGTTTGTCCATAAATATATCCACTAGGAATGGACCAGGTTTTGCTCCATTGCAACTCCGTCTTTTTGTCCGTAATGAACACCATCAAATAGAACCTGCCCACTAAGTATACATTTCAGTAATGAATCTTTGTCTCACAGTCAGAATTCCTATCCACATATGTTCCCTGTCGATAAACGAACGGATAAAATCCGCCTTTCCCACGAGCGACACGTTTGTAAACAGAAAGGCGGCTTCTATTGAGAACATAACATTCTTGTCAATGCATGTTTCTTTGATAGCATCTATGAACTGAAAGCTATGACGGAGAGTGTGATTATCAATCTGTTTTCTTACTGGTTCAAGTATTTTTGCAGGCCATCGAGCTGGGGCATGATGTCTGAGTTGGTCATAAGAAAAATAGGGTTTTGGGTGACCTATAGTCTTAGTATAGTTGACTCTACAGATTTCAGGTTTTCAAAAAGACCGGAAGAATCATGGCGGCTGCATTTAAGGGTCTTCTACGCGTGATCCGTTTAGTGCTTTTCCGAATATATCTTTGCACAATTTGACTCATCACTCAGCAACTGCGATAACTTCATGATGCAATTTCAAAGATTCAGCATGACGACCCCAGCGTTTTTGTCGGGGCGAATTAAAATAATCTGTCTGTTTCTTTTCATTTCGTTTAGATCTTCGATATGTTTTCTTGATATCGGTTCTCCAATTTTGATCTGGTATCGATGGTATTGATAAAATTCCGTCGCCAATGTGCTCTTGAAATTCTCTAAATCAATTACCAACCTGCGAATCGAACCGTATCTCCCTCATGAAGGTCTCAAAGGATTTCCATTTCCTGCTGATCGTCTTTATTTTGTGGATTGCAAAATTGGAACCCTAGAGATAAGGCCTCAGTCATGGTACGAGTTAATTTCGTGATGGCGAAGTTGTAAACATGTCGTTTGGGTTCACTGGGGGACTCCATCTGAGGAGTGAGACGATTGAGCGTTTTGTTGAGAAACTCCGATCGTGATTGCGGGATATTTTGAACGTAGCTGACAAACTGCTCTTTATCATTTTGATTCCACAGCACCCTGGCGTTGAGCTCTGTTACATTCCAAAATCTAAAATCTCGAATTCACTGTGTCCAACTGACTAGGATCATGTTGCTTTAGAGTTTTGACACTAAGATATACCCGATATCGGTGTAAGTTTGCAATACAGTATGTGATACACATTAGTTTTTACTCAATTGGAGATAAAATCCGCACCAATGTTCGCCTCCAACAGCTTGGGCAAATAACGATTTTGCGAAATATCAAATAGACCCGTAATTCAGATAAAAACATGTGTTGTTGAGGAACATTTGTTTTTGATGATTCTTCCTCGAGAACATCTCGGAAATGATAGCGCGAATCCCCAAGCTCAGAAGCCGACAAAAATCTTGCGGAAGAAACAGCAAAAGGAAGTCGAGCCAATGTCGTCTCTTAGACTACGGGGAAGAACATCATTCTCAAGTCCGCTACATATTTTTATATAGCGAGAGAGAAATCAGTGACCTACCCGATAGAACCAAATATCTTGTGAAGAGACTAGGATATCCTTGTTGTGCATTCTGTAGTCAGTTGTACAACTTGTGGCTAGTGTTTTATTAACCCACATAATTGTTGGCCCTATCAAAAAAGAATGCAACTGCTTATACATTATTCTGTATGTGTTCTTTTCTCAGGTATCTGTATCCCTTGGATGATGTAAGTCGAAAATTAGGCACGGACTTAGATGAACTTCCATTGTCCCGACCAAGACATCAAACACTAGCCAATCAGAATCCATCTCAATCTGCTAAGTCGGGAGTTGTATCTATCAGCAGTGGCTCACGTCACCCATCCGCTTCAATTGAACAACCATCCGCACAGAACGTGGGTCATAAAACTGTTAGTTCGCAGCTGAAGTCGACAGAAAAGCCAGCTGTTGTATCTTCCGTAATCGTTGCAAGCGGCGCTTCCACCGCAGTTACAGCCACGGGTACGCCAAGTGTAATCTCCGGACCAATGTCACCAAATAATACGGAATTCTCACCACCTAAAGTGGTCGGTATTGAACCGATTGGGGAATCGACCAGTTTTTCTTCACCTCCTGTGCTAAGCCCGCTTATGGCTTCCCACGAACGTTCCCCAACCCCAGAGACGTCCACACGCTCCGCTAAAAGTGGATCAAAACGTGACAGCTCGGGCTCCGTGCCGATGGAGGGCGTGGACCTTGTGGATAACGAGACTGGTAACCTATCAGAGTCACGGGCAAATGAAGAGTCGCATGAGGTGAGTCTACTAGTTGTGTCCCGTTCTTTAGTATGTTCTGTAGTTCAAAGCACTCTTTAATCTAAATGGATATTAGTGGTTTTTGATTCCTTGAAGTACCCTTGTTAGCACGCTGTAACACGAAGCGCAGGTCGAAGAATACGGATTTTTAAGAACTTTTTTTAGTGGTACATGTTTATAATAGTATAGGAATACAAGTGACTAGGTAAATGAGAGATGCTTATTTGCACAAAGATGGGATGTTAACAGCCAATATTTTGGACATCCGACCTATTTCGTATGTGGGTCCTGGCAGAATAAGTATACGTGCCATATGACTTTAGGCACAAGGCGAGTAGTTTGCCGAGATGGTATTCGAGTGTTTGTCTTGACTAAGAAAAGTACCTTATCATTCTGGAAACAAATTAAACATCTTGCCTAAGTTAAGGCATTCGTTTCACGTTTCTTTTCCACTTATGCGTGTCCCTTGTTATGTAATTGGATTTTGACTGAACGTCCCTTCGTTCGTCGGAGCCATTTTCATTACTGGGATTATCCGTACAATCTTCTCTTTGTTAACCGCCGTTTGTACCAGTCTGCCTTTCGTGCTGCACAGGAAATTAGTTTCCTTTTTCGCGCCAGACGCTATTTTTGCAACTCCTTATCTTCTTTTGCACAATTATCAAATACGTCAGATGCTTAAATGTTGTGCTAATATGTGGCTTCGTTTGTTGCTCCTTTTCTTTTTCATCTAGTCGTCGATCCTTTGTGATCTGCGATCTGCATTCATTTGTCCGTTCCCGAGCAGCAGTTTCACTGTTTCTTTTCTGGTTTCGTTTTCTTGTGTTCCAGTACTCGCTTCGTCAATTCTCTTTCGCCTGGCTATCTCCTGTTCTCATATTCGGGTGGCTAGTCATCCTTATCACGTCTCCGTTTTAAGTCGTCAAATTTCTTGATTTTAGTCTCTTTTTACTCACGCAACGCAGAAATATAAAACACTCGCCCTCTTTGGGTATCTCCAGTCACCTTTAGGCAAAAGAACTGAATCGCGCTTGACTTTTTTCAGTAGTCTCTTTTCGTCTGGACGAAAGAACAAAATTTCTCCGAAGCACGCTGCTGGTTTTGCGCTCACTACAGCTCGTCAGTTATGAGCACCCGTTACTCTTCTGTGCAGTCATTCCTTGAACCTTTCACAAATGCACTCATTAGTTTAATTCTTTTGTTCATCAGCTTGCTAAGAGATGCATATGTTAGATGGGGCATTGGCAAAAATACTATATTAACCAGCTATTACGCGAAGGAATTTCGTAGTTACAGCTTTTATTGAGGTAGTATTTTTTTGAGCTTCGCGAAAATCGACGGGGCTCAATGCCGACTAAGAGCATAAAAAATAAGCCAAATCCGTTGAGAACCGATTGGATTTAATCAAAAGCCAAAATTTTCAACGTATCTGATTAGCTTCTCCTGCCATGATGGCAATTCTTTTACTGATCCTCCAACGATATTAAAGTCATCCAGGTACGTCTCAGCACGACACACCCAAACTCATCATCATCGTTAAACAGCAAGGCAAGCCTCACTGACCGCTGCCTTTCCCCAGAGTTACACGTTTATATAAAAAGAGTGAATATCCAACGGGAACAGGGAGTGGACCTACACAGGCGGGAAAAGATCGGATGCTGCTGCAGCCAACACAAGGAACACAGCCTAACTGTACAAACGCACGTGTTTTCAATCATTCTGATTCGATAGAAAATGACAGCACGATCGCCACTGTTCACGGTTCACTGCCATATCCTTCAGTGTCTCCAGCCAGCAAGTCGATGAGTCTTTCGGACCACAACCACGAAGACGAAGACGTGAGACACCTACTTTACCTAACTTCGCTGTACATTTTCTCATCCCACGTTGCCACGTCATCTGTTGGCCTCCACATGGCTTCTTCCATTTCTTTGGGAGGAACACAAAATAGGGCACGATATGGTAGACGAGTGTTCGTCATACGCAACACGTGACCCAACCAGAGTAGTCTACTAAGTTTCATACGCTGAAACAAGCTATTCTCAGAAGTGGCACCCAATACCAGATTCCTAACCTCAATATTACTCACCCGGTCACTCCATCCAATCCTAGCCATACTACGTAAACATCGGTTGTCGAAAACCTCCAACCGACGAACATCGCCCACACGCATACTCCACGTCTCGCAACCGTACAACAGAACTGAACACACCGCGGCGCAGTACACACGACCGCTCAACTTCAGTGAAATATCAGGCCGACACCACAAGCGCTTCAGCCCAGCGTAAGCTGCACGAGCCTTGGATATACGCATACTTACCTCCAATCCCGAGCTACCATCGTTCGACACGCAGCTACCAAGGTAGGTGAAACGGTCCACCATTGTTATTTCCTCTCCATCCAGTATCAAGTTCGGCGCTGCTGTCGTCCAGCCCTGTAACAGTACTTTGCACTTTGAAGGTGCAAAGCACATGCCGAACCGAGCAACCGATCTCGGCAGTCTATCTAGTGCCCGTTGTGTATGGTCCGCAGACTCGAACAGGCACACAATGTCATCTGCGTAATCTAGGTCGCATAGCTTTTCTCCATTCCCCAGTTCGACTCCTACATCCCGGAGACCTCCTAAAGCATCTTCCATCATCTCGTCCATGACGAAGTTGAACAAGAATGGAGAGATGGGACACCCTTGTCGAACGCCACTAGTTGTTTCGAATGAACGTGACAGTTCAGCGTATACCCTAACGCGACCATAGGTATGCGAGTACAATGCTCGCAACAGGTTCACAAACTTCGTTGGCATACCCTTCCGGTGGAGAGCACTGAATTATGCTGATCGTTCCACGGTGTCCAACGCGTCTTTCGAGTCGAGAAAGACTACGATCGTACGGCGGCGCAGCGTTTGGCGCGTTTCGAGTAATTATCGAATTGTGAATGTCTGGTGATTGTACCCTCGACCTGGCCGAAATTCGAAACTTCTGATATGCAAAACTATTTCCGAATAGCTTCCAGGGTATATTTCTCATCTTTTTTATGAGTCAGATGAGCAATTGACATTTTTCGACAAGTGCTGGGGTGTCTGATTTCCAATGTTCATTTCATTTTGACGTTGTCTCATCTAAATGATATGTTAGAGGTCTATCGCAGTGGTTCAATATTAGGGCGTCTTCCGCGAAATTTATTACTCGGACTCAAGACCTGCCGAACATATTAGGGTGGCAAACTGATTGCCGAAAGTATGCAAATTTTAATCGTTATAAACGACTCACTAATCGCAAGCTCAGATGTGTGATTCAAAAAGAAAATTGAAAAACGGAGAATTTACGGCGAACAGTGATGAAACTCAAAGCCCTTTAACCTATGGCTTGTTTTACGAAGTTCGGATTTAATAACTAGAGCAAAATCGACTGCGTTCTTGTCACTGCGCGTGCTTTCGCTCTCTATTGATTTGGTTTCAGACGCCATTTACAAAGTGAAAGTTTTGTGTTCAAGGGATCTGTTACGAGTGGAATATGTTAGAATGACGTTCGTAGAAAAGCCGGTTTTTTCCTTCTGCGTTGGAAGTGTCTTTGGGCAATCGAGTGTCACAGGAAGGGAAACATTTTTCACAGCTAGGCGAATCTTCGCAAGAATAGCGAATCAAAGCTAGTTTTACGTCAGAGAGTGATTGGCCCTTGCTGCCTGCGTTGTGAGGATTCACAGTCCAGTAACTTTAACAATGACTCCTCGTGATAGACGTGGTCAAATGTCTGAAATCCCATGGTTATCAAATATCTCATATTATAGTTGAGGCTCTTCGATGCCCTGACTTATGAAACTAGTCACAAAGCCCTTGGCGGGTTGTACGACTCCGAAGGACTTTGTTCATTGCCGGTGAACGTTTTGCGTTCTAGATGCAATTACAGTTGATTCACAACCAAAATTTCCCTAACTTTCGATAAAAATATAAAAATGAGTCGGTAACAGCAGCGACAACGAAGTACATATGCGACGAAATACGGTGTGAGGGGTAAACTTCAAGCTCACAAGGAATTCTATAAAAGGGTAATGTAAAGAAAGATGCACGCGGAAGGCAGTTCATTGATCCTATTTTCTAAGACAGAAATATTGTAAGTGGATAGATATGCAACAAACGAGCATCACGCAGTTTTACCGTACGGGAACAGAAACTGAGACACAGAAATACATCACTTAGCAATGGAAATAAGGTAGTGGTGGCTAGCCGCGTGTGTGGGATGGGCGGCAAAATAATCATGCTAGACAGCGAAGACTGGACTATTGGGCTCAATACTTCAAGGAGCAGTTTAGCTAGCCGTAGGTTAATGTAGTTACTTCGGCGACAACAACTACAAATCCTTTGTGCGTAAAGTCGAATGTCCTCCAAGTTGGGGGTTGATCTGAGTTAGCAGCTCAGTCGTAAAAACGAGTGGAAGATTAATTGATCCAAGTAGATGGGCGCCCACTCAGCTATTCCCCGCTGCCTTGCGGTCAG
>LUCM01001171.1:9213-22650 GCA_008360955.1 Fasciolopsis buskii | reverse complement strand
GGAGAAGTCTTTCCCCGTTATCTGTTCGCTGAGCAGGGTCAGCAGAGTCGGTACACCAGATACCAAAATGATAAATGCGGTCATCATTCGAATCGAGGACAGGAGAATCCGAATCACTGGGCGGAATATTTGAATCGAGATGGACTGCGCTGTTTCAGCGTGTATGCTATGGGCCGCCGTATGTGCTCCACTCAGCACGATTGTTAGTCAGGGATGGGAACATGACTGACGGCCAAGAACTTCAATTGATGCCAATGCACCAGGTTAGTAATATTAGTGTCTATGACTCCAGATAGGGAGTAGTCAGTCGTTAACTGCAAAGATATACCGACACTTCGAAATTCGAATTTCTCTTCATCAGTACTATTAATGAGTGTTAAATCATTCCAGCATGACGGAATGGTTCATAGCCTCTCGTGTGACGTAAACGATTCTTATTTATACAGATTTGTTCATTTAATTGTTGCCATCAGGAACCATAAATGTGTTTTCACCGTTGACCAATTCTACTTCAATCTCACCCAACCCCAAGAGGCTGTCACCTTCGGTTGGTGTTCGTTCTCCAAGGGATACGCTTGAAATTCTTGTTATTTCAGTTGTTTTGCAATAATCATCTTCATTTTTGCCAGTCTGCCTTCAAAAAATCATTTGATCGTTTATTTAAAACTATTTCTGACAAGTGTTTTAACAGACTAGAAAACAAAGCGGAATCTTGTATCTTTTCCTCCATCTGATTCATTTTCACCGAATAGGCAATTTGACCTGGTAACAGATTTATTTGTCAAATTAATCATGATAGTCCTGGGGAAAACATGATCGACCAAGTCATTCGGATATCCACGGGACGCATTGAATTCGAATGGATTATTCTCAGACTTCGACAAAAGCATCAACAATCTATGAAGAAATCAAAAGCTTGCGTACTTACCTCTTTGGGACAACGTTCATCATCGTTACCGATCATGTGGTGTTAACAAGTTTGTATCACAGCATGGTGTCAATGGGACTATCATCAGCCGCAATGGTTCAACGTCAGGTTATTGGATTCGAGATATCCGGGAACAGTGGTGTTTGGATCGCAGCATATGTTGAGAATACGGAAAACAAGTATGAGTTCAAAGCCATGTTCCCAACATTCGCCATATACATATGTTCTTACCGCTAAAACTAAAGATTTGAAGTAACTCATTTACTGTGCTTTCCTAATATGAAGGTTATCAAATGTTCAGCATTATACAGACAGCTGCCAGTGACGCAGAATCGAGGCATTCAGCTTGGAAGCATTATCGAAAGCGCGATGTTAAAATTCCATCATATTTTCTGAGCTCACTGCAGATTCTGCTACGTCTAAATTCAAAAGACTAGACGTATTACTTAAGCCAACCAGCTTTCTCAGCAACCGTGCACACCTACCGGTCGGAACATGTCAAATGTCAAGGCAGTAATTTGTTCAAAATGGGAGTAATCGGTTATTTTTTCCCGCTCGGTTTATATTCTTTATTCCAGATTCAAGAAAAGGCAATTTAATAGCTGAAGAGAATATCGCACCAGTACCAGTAAACTATTCATCCAAGAGGTTGGAACATCTTCTTTTTGGGGTCAAAACAACAATTGCCTGAACTGGAAGTCTGGGGCGCGACAATTGCTAGAGATCACATGCGCGACAATTGCTAAAGATCACATGCGCGACAACATGTTTTGTCTGCTATTGAGTACCGATTGTTTGTCAGTAATAACAAACGATTTTCATTGAAAAGAAGGTAGAATTGCTTAAAACGATGGCAAATTAGTGCATTTGAGATGGGGAAATTAGTAACCTACATTTTGCTTCCCAGTGTTCTCAATGTGCTAGCTTTCATTTGGTGAGTGAAACCGTGTTCGATATTGCCAGATTGCAGAAATCACAAGTCATGTTTTAAATAACCCCGGTGTAAACGTCCTGACTTTGCTGGTCAGATGACCTTTAAATTAATACAAAATGAATTAAAAACTACCTTTATGCTGTGTGTTATTTATCGTGAAATTCACGCATTCCTCACTGCATTGCACAAATGTCCATACAAGGATAAAGCGAACACACAACTCCGCCCACATACCTAAGACAATCTAACTATAAATTAGGTTAAAAATCATCGTACATGTTCGATCGACTAAGTGCCATCTATTCATGCCTCTAAAAAATTCGTTGGTTTATTGTTCTTATTACTGGCACGTTTATATGACACGTTGCGAACTATTAATTCACTTACGATCAATTTAATCGATTTAACTTCAATCGCGCTTAGTGACAATTTTTTAAGTCATTCTTTCATCTAAGTAAACGTTGTTCAAACCATGTTTGCTCAGGCGAGAAAAGACTTGCAGGACAACAGTAACGAAAGAAGGAAAAACGCAAAAGAGCGATCATGGAATTCCCTAATTCATAATCAGTTGGGGGTAGCCCCAATGATGTTATCGTCAAATTCACAGGATCCGCAGTCCTCGGGTTTCAAGGTCTTCTGGTCTTACACTCGTCCGTGTTCGATCGATTACAAGTAGGTTTCATTCAGACTTTGCGGATGTAGATGTAATGTGGACGGAAAAATCAATTCATTGTTTTACCGTGCATACATATAGGTAAAAATGAATAACTAAGACTGAGACTAACTGGTTGGAGACATGCAGTACGTTGTTATGTATCCTTGGTCTACCTATTTTTCTCTAGTCATAACCCTTCTGAAATCCAATGGGTAACGGTTGGCGAACTGTGGAACTCAAAAGAACAGTGATGATTAACATTTATAATAGGTGGACATCGATTAGTGCCACACAAAGCACGCAAACGTCGTCCACGTTTTCCTTGCACTTCGCACACTCGTAGCACCCCATCGTTCACATTCTACTACAGGTTTTTTATTCCATTTATTCTCGTCCAAGGTCACTGACAATTATTTCAGTCCACAAATACTAAAGAAGACTAATTTCATTGGAGACTATGAACATCAAAGTTTCACATTTGCTCTCTAACTTTGTAACTGGCTGCTGTCATGTAGTTGCTCTAAAGCGTCATCGACTGTTGTTTCTTTAGCGTCATCAGTAGTTCAATGACTAAAAGCAAGTTGACCTCTCGATAACTTAGCGTTTCTGTAAGGGCTAATGACATGGTTGAGGTGGGGCCAGCCTCATGGCTTACGGCTGACGGTTTCACGAAATCGATTCTCTTCCCATTTTAGTCCAGAATGTGGAGCACTTGTCGAAAATAAGCGAACAAGCGTGCCGAAGGCCACAACCCAGGCGAACATTATTGGGGCCGACTATCATCGATCGACATCGATCTCTACCGTTTCTGTTGCAATGTACGCTTGATTCTGCCCTAACGTAGGTTCTATTGTTCATGCGCGTTGCCGCTGCGATTCGTTGAGTTTCCGTGGCTCGTAGCTACTGTTTGATGTTATGGGGAAACGCGTCGCCCTAACGTGCTCACCCTTAAATTCTTTACGAGCAACCTGTCTCTAATACTGAACAATTGGTTAGTTGCTTTTATCCCAAAATAGAAAATTAGAATCATTTCCACAATCAAATATTTTGGTGATACTCGTTGACTTTCTGAAGGTTTTGGTACGTTTTTTATATCTCATGTATCGAGTTCGTCAGTTAAATCGTGCATGGCTTGGTTTACTAGGGCCAGTCGTTTGCAAAGGCTACAATTGGAACAGTCACGAATGGTCAGTGTTTTTGAATTGTGGATTCCCAACGATGGGTTGTTCGAGTTAACCATCCTACTCCCGGTACGGTAGACAATTTAAATGGTATTTGATGATCAAAGCAATAGCTTTTGTGTAATGACTGCAAGCTGCTAACCGTTCACACACACTTCTACATGTTCACGTAACACTTTTACCCACTGCAATATCCGGCACATATAATACTCCATGTGACATTCAATAAATCTGGCTAGTTGATCGAACAACATGTATTCTGATGCGTTTTTCTACACGTTATCAATTGAATTGACTAAGCCTAGCCAGATACTCTGAGTACATCATCACTCCAACTGTTGGCTTAAATGACAGTCATCAACGCCCAGCTTCATCTAATCACTCTATTTGCTTCAACATTGCACGAAATGTATGCACAAGTGGCGACCTAGCAAAAAATTTCTTTTTAAGTGCCTATTCTCCACTCTCACCCTGTAGTCCACGTATTTCTCACCTTAACTTGCTCGATTATCCCATGAAACCAGTTACTTAGGTATTTAATAGACACTGGGCTGTAGTTGACGCTAACGGCCAAGAAATAGCAAGTGCTACCTGGGTTGATGCAAATATTAATTGTCGCATCGATCGATGAATGCCTTCCAATTCAATTCCAGGCAGCCATTTTGGTGTGTCGCAGTTTCAACCCATATACACGGGGACATGTAAATGGAAGCACGTTACCTTGAACAGATTGTACTGGGTTAAAGATCCGTGGATCAGTATGGTCATACTATTTGTAATCTTGGGGATCATATAACATGTGGCACTAATTGCACGCATTTACTTCAAGCCTCGCCTTTGTCTGGGGAATGGCATGGGAAATTCTCCACCTAGGATACTTTCGTCTAAGATTGTTGTGCCTCAAAGTAGGAAACGTCCACGGTTATGCTGAGGAATAGTATCACCTAGAACAAGGTCCCCGTAACGTAACACCAACGGGAAGACCGTACGTGAAACGTAAAACACATATCGAGTAAACTGCTTTTCGGAATGAGCAACAAATGAACTCCTTAACTCTAACAACATAGTTTCTATGCTCCCCTAACCTCGCCTTCGTTCAAAATGAACACCTATCCGTTTCCATAAACCCACGGTTCGATCTTTCCCAGGCACAACTACAAATCTCAAGGGTATTTTGCAAATTTCCCATCAGTCCCAATTGACTTTGGGTCCCCGCTATATGCCACCTTCCTATTACCGGAGTACAACTTGTCGAAATAAAAACTGAAACCGTGGCTGTGCGATACAACCAGTATCCATGTTATAATGCTGACCAACATATCGCATCATGACAAGTGGAGAACACTAACACTTCGGACACGAGTGAAACAAATCAAAACTTGGGATTCGCCAAGTACGAGCGACCGGTCATGACCAGCGGCAGAATGCAGCTAAAGAACATCACTGACCCTCAGCCTTTCCCAACTAATGTTGTCGTTTCAAACCAATGACCGTTTTGATAAGAATATTCAAAGGGAATTCCCTGGAAGAGGTTGTATTGCTGTGTTCAACGGAGTTTCGCGAATCGGACCCGCAAAACCACACAGTGTCACGTGAACTGGACCGCTATTTGTGCACTGGTTCCGTTCACATGATAGACGTTAGTACCGGTCTGCCGAACCTCAAGTCATCCATGCGCCTAGGAGAAGTGGCCGTTTCCTAACCGGTAGTCGAAACGGCGCATTACATCTAACAACAAAGCTGTTATTAACATTATATCATTCACAATTAAAACCAATACATGGCGCATCGATTTTTCGATGCACTCCTTAATTCAATTGTTTTTGATATTTGGAAAATTCATTTATTCATTATTTATCCAAAGCTAACACCACGAACTGGGAAGATTTAGCATGCACTGCGTGTGCGTCGGTTTCCCATTCCATGTAACATCTAGCACGTTGTGTTACCTGGAAAATAGCTGAAAATCTTGATGTTTCCGACTGGCTGATTGAATATGAACCTTAGGATGTGTTTTCTTTTTCGTACCGTTTGTGTCAACAAGGAAATTATGCAGGGGACATTGTGACTTATTTTAAGCATTCATACCAGACTGCTTCAAACGTGTGGAAGAATCTCTTGCTAATCGGCAAAGCACCAAACGCGATAGGTGGACAAATACTGACGGAACAACGCCACGCATCTCATCTTCTTGCTAGGCTAAGGATAGTCCTGCGTTTGCAGCTTTATTCACGCTGAAACTACTGAAAAAGAGAAAACCTTCATTTTTTATTATCCATGGTGACAGTAACAACTTCTTATACCGTATACTTCTGAATAATACAGTTTACTAGCATCAGAAAATGTGTCCAAACTGATTTCACTCTGAGGATATTTCTGAGGTCCAAATTGTTAACCTGAAATCTTGGAGGGGTTTCAACTTGAAAAGTTTCATTAGCATTTCTGCAATACTATTACTGTTTATATATATATATATATATATGATGCATATAGTGGTGCGGAAAATTCACCTTTGGGAATAATTAGAGTTGTTTTCACATCGAAGCACAAATTGAATTGCATAGAATTAAAGAAATTGAACGACTGATCTCAGAAGTTATCTGTGTACCATTTTTTCAACAAAACTAAGAGCTGATCGATCTACATTTGACATCAAATTCAATGAATTCAAGGAATCAAACGGTGATTCATTTTCATGTATACTATATGGGTTTAATAAGTGTGATGTTGCGGAAGATTTTCAATTAGTTGTTCACAGCCAATTTAAAAAAAAATAATTGCTTAGACTGATAGTCAAAGCATGTCTGTTTGATTGTGGCTATACGGTCCAAATGCTGGTCATTGAGAGTCACATTCTTGGGTTTGAATCCTCTCATCATGGACCAGGTGCAAATGTGGCGACTAACAAGTCTGGGGGTAGATCAATTCCTGAAACAAATGCAAGGCAGTTTTATGGGAAACAGAAGTGAAATTAAAAAAAAACCACAAATGCGATAATATTAATAGCTATAACAACATTAATAGTATTAGTCAGCTATCGAGTGAAAACGGTAACCTCATTCCAGCGAATGAAAGCAGATTTTTTTTACTGAACACCATACATCACAATTCATACAAATGACAAATTACAGTCTCGTGTTTGACTCAATTCACAGAGTGCACGGACGTCCATGATCCGAAATCATACGGAAAGCATAGACACATGCTACCAGTCGGAAGCATGTATTTGGTCAAATAACATGATTTCAACCAAATGCGCTATCGTGAGTGTTTCAACCAGACCACAGTAAATCCTCCAACAAGCAGTTTCGTGCGGTCTTCCTCGAATCAAGTTCAGCCTTCGTATGAAGTGTCGGTGATTCAATGTGTCAACTCACATGACTCCCGCAGATGAATAATCCCTCAATTTGTTACCGATGGAAATATGCGTTATGTACTGACCTCGTACGTTGGCAACAACCTCGAATAAACAAGTGTAAACCGATACGATGGACACAAGTCAATCTGATAGTGTCCGATGGCATGCAGATAGCACGTATGACGTTGAAATGAGGTCGGTTTCAACCGTAGCCTGAACAGTCGCGTTTCTGGTGTTAGGATATGACTGGATGACAAAATGTTCACTGAATGGGTGTGCGACACGTAGTTAGTTCAGTCAAGAGAATTCCTTTATTGTCTCGAGTGTTGTATAGTCTGACCTCGCGGAGAACGGCATTCAGTGAGTTTGAATGTGGGTAAAAACACTATGGTCTGGTATAGAGCTCATTAGTGGACGAACTATTTCTAATGTACTCCGAAATTTCTAGGTGCTGAATTTATCATAATATTCAAGCTAACATAATGCCGATTGTTGATACGTTGATCTGATTCTCAAGTGGGCATGGGGACCGAATAAAGCCTTAGCTCGGTAAAGTGTTTTGTCCAACGATAATGCTTTTTTCATGCACCTTTATGTTTTGGATTGTTCCGAGAATCTCTGAAAAGTTGGTCCAAATTAGAATGGATGAATACAATTGAATCTAAATTTACATATATGTATTGTAGAGGACAGAAACAAACAAGACGCTTTCATCTGGTGAGCCTCTGGTTACATTGCTGAACGGTGGCCAGTTGTGATTACACTACACTTTAAACCCAAAACTAATGGTCCTCAGTAAGGCTCTGCTTTCCAGCATTCATCAGTCAGCACATTGCATACAGAAACCGTTGATCCCGAGTATTAGCTACTGTGGTATTAACCCACACGAACGCATCCGCCTCTTCTT
This sequence comes from Fasciolopsis buskii, assembly GCA_008360955.1. Lineage (NCBI taxonomy): Eukaryota > Metazoa > Platyhelminthes > Trematoda > Plagiorchiida > Fasciolidae > Fasciolopsis > Fasciolopsis buskii. The sequence goes on along the minus strand of LUCM01001171.1, from coordinate 14,687 downwards.
CCCGTTTATCGATTACTGTATATATGAAACTATCTATCTAGGTCAATCCATTGTATTCTTCACAATCTACTGTGTACTGATTGTAATGTGTTACGTTCACGATTGAACAGAGTAAACCAGATGCTTGTATCTCGTGACATGCGTCTTCTTTCCGTCTTAACAATCTGCATTAGTCTGAACAGGTCCAAATTAATCACACTTGTTAGATGGCAATTTATTGATTGATTTCTACTAACTCCGTTAGTCTGAAAGCTTGCTGTATTTGCATGCCAACTGCCGTTCGACTAGATAAGTTCAGTCAGACCAGAAATGAGAAAGGATAATTATCTAATGCATACTGAATTTTTTCCTATTTTACCCTTGACAAATCGGTAATTTGTTACTCAAATTCTTCTGTCGGATTCTTAGCTTAAGTTTTCAGTAGTATGGAGGACCAGCTAACTCCGATGATGCCAACTATGTTCAATTATATTTGCTTCATATCTTTTATGTCTGTATCGAGGCATATGAGTAAGCACTCACTGAACAGTTACAAACAAGAATAACAGTATGCACATTACAAATGCATTCAGTGAAATTCTATTCCACTGTTCCTAAGTTCCTGGTTTTGATTGTACTGTACTCCGCGACTACGAGTGAATGCTTCCAGTAACCCGACCTCAGCCTGTGTATTGGCTGTGTGAATTCGAGAGTAAGTTGTGAGCCTGATGTGGACAGATTATACAGGTGGGTTCAAATCCCGAGTTTGAAGCCTGACCTTCTAGGTAATAAGAAGTGAGACGGGAATTCTCAGACCATCGAATTAATGCACCCTAGTGATGTCCCATGGGAATACTCTAAACATATCTAACAATTTCGGATAGAAGACAAAGGTAATCACTGCGCTGTTTTTATGTTCTTATTAACTTTTCAACTCACCTCAAATGGGTAATGCTAACTGATCAATATCACATACAAAAAAGAAAAATAAACACGCTTTCCTGTTCTGATGTTAACCATACCTTTGCATTGTATAAAACGCCGTCTACGCGTTTCTAGAACGAAGATAAATTGGGCGTTGCCACGGTAACCACAATGATTTATGTTGTCAACATCGTTTTACGGCATGCATAGGCACATGATTCGAGAACGCGGTTAGTAACAGTTTTCAGTTGGTCTTATCAATGTGGCGTGACAGCTAATATTCGACAGTAGTGTTGAGTACACTTTTTTATCATGAATGTACTTGAACATTATTCCATTGATATCTCATTTTCGGATCAAATTAGAATCATGTTGTTGATGATATGGTACCCTGATTTCTTGAAACAATGTCCAGCTTAGTAAGGTTCGTTGCATATATAACACCGTTTTAAGCAAACGTGTCGGATGACAAAATTAGTACCGTTTGGAAAAAGACCGAAATGACGAGGACATCAGAATTACGCCAAAGTTGACTCACGATGAACAATGCCAATTCCCGTGGTTTGAACATCGTGATCGGTGCGACTATTGACCGATAGTTACATCAAACGATTGCTTCAATAAACAGATAAAAGTATCTGTTTTGTTGTGTTATGCAGTAATATCCACGACTACCAGGAGAGTTTCACTTGAATGATCCCGATGAGTTGTATTGTAGCTTGATGAACATCTGGAAAGAGAGGCTTGAGTCTTCTAGTCAGCGTTCGAAGGGGGTTTGCGCGTCGTATGAAATGCTGATGAGGCTAATCAGACCATTCCGGAAGGAGAACATATTACACAATATCGCAAAACGTATTGGTTAACATTTTTCTTTCCATAACTTCAACAAGTTCAGCTCAGAACAGAATTTCGCAACAAAATAACGATAGTGTGCACATAAAGCACATGGACGAAATGTAGTTATCTCCTTGAATCACGGAGTCTGTAGAGCATTAGATTGCAGACATAAACTAGAGCAATGGACCGAGATAATTACCTAATCAGACTCTGGGTATTCTGGTGGAGAGATGGTCAGCATCGAAATTTTTCAGCCTGAAGGTTGTGTATTCGAATCAGTCACCACAAGTCAACATCCTTAATTGGCAGCTCTCTAGTTCTCGAAACCCATTCAGTAACAATGAAACACAATGTTGTCTCATTAGTAAAATAACTAAGTGCAAACGAAAACAATAAAGACATATCACTATTCTATAACTTATTTTAATTACGGATACCGGATTATCCAGATTTCAAATCCCGTTGAACCCGTTAGATAGTCGGAAACTGTTTGATTTGCTATCGTTAGTGGTAACAAACACACCCTACTGATTTTGAGGTATCACATACAGATCTCATATAGAATTTCTGGTCACTGTAATAAATAGTTTAAGTCATTTAATTCGATCTAGATGACGCCATTTGTTATTCCTCACACTTCTGTTCGCTCAATTCAATCTCGATCAACAGAACAATCATCCACATACGGTGCATCCACCGTGGTGCTGTAAGTGACCTTGTCTCGATCTACGATTGGTGGGAATTAGTTCAATCCTATACCTATTTTCATAGATGTGATCCTTATTCCTGCCATGTTATCTTGGCATTTCCAATTTCTCGCATTTGAATACCACGAGGAGTGGTTTGTCACAAAACGTTGTGTTAGTTAATGTACCAGATAAATTAGAGGTGAAGGTCAAATTCAGCCAATTTGGCTGAGCTCCAAATACGGATAGTATACAAAACAGAATCCACTCATATGGTTGGTTGCAATCCACAGGAAACTGATTATTAAACCACACAATATATGCTACCCATGAACTTATATTCACACCCGGAAATGCCTGACCGAACACGGAATAAGGAAACGAGTGTGGATTAGCAGTCAGCAGATTTGTTGTCTACATGACTGTAATGCAAGTGTAATAAAAATTCTTCGGTAATATCGTGAACACAATGCACCGTTTCTTTATAAGTTTTCGCACTGAAGCAGAACAGGAATTCATTTTAGGTAAACTGATCACCATTACTGAAATCGGGCGTTTAATGATTTGCTACTACACTAGAAGACCAATGCGAAAGAACAGAAATCGAATAGTGATACGTTTTTCAAACTGAACACGACGTGATTGACGAGAACCTCAAATTTATCAGAATAACCAGCAGTGCAATAAATCCGTGTTGTTGGGCACAACGGAACCGTGATTATGCATTCTTTCAGCATCATATGTGGAGTATTTTTTGTAAGCCAAACCGAAAGGTTGCTATTGGAATTGTATTAGATGGCCAAATAGTCATTTCACCTAATCAACTATTCACCATGTGAATTCAAACCGATGCTGATCAGTCGCAGGCCGAAACGATCCTCTCTGATTGCGACGTCACTAATGTGTAAACGGAAACATATCAGTCCACTCTTTAGTCACCTCACTCTTTTGGTTTACTAACAAATGGAATAATTAATATCAGATGAGCATGACTGGACACTATGACTCAGTGTTCGGTGGGATAGCTGACATAACAAACTAACATCCGTCACATGATACGTCTAAGAAATCTTAGACTCGAACTCGTAGTTCAAACATACATTCTGCTGCAAATGCTATCAAACTTCTTGGTTTAGTATTCAGAATGTGATTGGAGAAGAGAAAAACGAAATGAAATTCGAGTCATTTGTGTGCTATTTCGGTCCGAAAAATGAATGCATCCGTACTGGCACATATTTGCTGAGTACAGGCAACAAGCTCCAGTTCGTAGATTGCAAACTGATCAATTAGTGGACAAACAAACAAGATTTCCCGCTTTTGACTAGACGCACCCTCGGACCGCCTACCTGGGTCAGACAGCTACATTCGAATTAGTCAAACACGAGTGGCATAATTCCGATCTATAAGGAACAAAAGATTTTTTCAACATCAACCAGTGTTCCTCGTTATCGCAATGATTGATCGTGTGGTATGACTGTCTTCGGATGCATTTCGGTGGACATTAAACGCTACAACTTGTCACAGTCAAAATAACAGGAGGGACCACATTTATTTGAGACCATACCCATTTGGGATCGCTCCAAATACTGCGTTGCGACTCTTCTTCCGTTCCGGTTTCGAACTGCCTTGTAGTGCAAGTTATGTTTCCGGAGGGTCTTAATTATCTGACAGCTCAAAATGGATATTTCCACTGAACAGAAATTGAATATGCGAGCAAAAGATGAGGTAAAAAACAGGTTTTTGGTGACAGACCCGCAGATTGGCCTTATTTTGTCTTCACGAACTTAATTGACATCCCTGGTATCAGAACAATGAAAACCGGAGCTATTCTAAATATCGAAAGCATGACTCCGAAATTGTAACAACTGATAAGATAGAAAGTGATATGATCAAATCGTCAGTGGAACTAATGAAGGGATAGCACGAATTCTTTACAATGCAGCTGTTAGGGAGGTCAGTCTTTTTCTCTAGGATTTCTTCCGCTCGGAAATTAAAAAGAAAACTGCAGACTACGATTCAATCACATTAGTCACTGCAAAATCCAATTCCGTTAGGCAATATTTCACTCAATATCATCGCCAATGGGACGGACCCAAATTCACATATCGATTCAGCACAGCCTGCTAGCCACGAGACGGCTTTATTGCTAGTGGAAAGGTCCTCAAATAAACAAAAAAAAGCTCGATCACGCTATTGGACTGATTAGTAAGTCTTACAGTTCACTTGGGCTCTCAGTGGCATAACTTGGCATCACAATGGTCAGTAATTCAGCAGAAAATGGATTGTATTCAGGATCCTGCTACGTGGGGCCGTGATCATTTGATGACATGTTCTAACAAACTGCTGAAAATTGATTTGGTTGTCACAGTGGCCCAGCTCTTCAGCCTAAATTAAAACAATGCAGAAGTACACTGATAATGACTCCTATCCTGTATGTCGGTCAAGAGGACATCCATATCGCAAGATGCGTTGGGACAAGCTAGACAAAATATCATGTGGCTAGTGAACTGTTCGAAGCAGATCAGCCCAAGAACAATGATGATTGTTATAAGTCTCGGCAAATTTTGTCCTGAAATCACATTGAAGTGATTATGAACAAAAGACCAAGAAGTTTAGTCTTAAAACTTGAGAAGAAAGTGTTAAGCAACTTCCAACTTTGTTGAGTATTAGATTGAGAATCGAGAAGCTCAATTTAAAGGATGGATTATTTTGTTTTTCAATTATTTTTATACATTTTAGTAGTAGGAAATTGCTTGTTTTCATGAAATGATTCATCATGTGATATCATCGCCCAACTCATCATAAAGAAACCATGGAAGCGCTGTACAGTTGTTTCATCCTTGCTAGGAATCATCAGCAGTGCATATCCACCGCGCCCGAACTGGGACGCGAACCTGGGACGAACGAATTTTAAGTCGAACGCCTTAACCATTTCTTTACCGGGCAGACACTGAATGGCTAACTGAACTTCACCGCATGATGATGTTGCACCTAACCGTCACTGATTTGCACGGTTACTGTCCGTTACCTCACAGCGATCGACCCCTA
>LUCM01001170.1:20600-47263 GCA_008360955.1 Fasciolopsis buskii | reverse complement strand
GCTTCGTCAGTAATTGTATGTCTCACGATAAAGGTCTGTCGGATGAAATATCGATCGGTTCACAGAAGGCTCGATTGACATCAGCGGTGCAACATCCGATTGTCTATGAGATATCGGGTTTGCATATTAGCGGTCAGATCGATCTTGCAGATAGATGACCGCCTCTGTTTAAACAACGCTGTCTACGGAGCACTGAAAAATATGATGGGAATATTTTATTAGTAACTAGGAGTTTAGGCATGAGATTCTGTGCTCTGGGGTTCAATTTTTTGAAGAAACGCAAGATGTTTGGATCACGTTTTGCACGTTCACTAAGAAAATCTGTCTGCCTGATTAGATAATATTCTCCGGGACAGGTAGTCATTGGTAGATAAGTCGAGGCGAATAGTCGATGATATAACAAGGAAGATTAGAAACCCCAATCAGTCGACCGGGTCTTGTAAATCCATTTAGTCTGATAGGTTGGACATCACGCGATCTTATCATTCGATATTTGGGGATAATAGACGATAGCAGGCTATGCCCCAATCAGCGCAGTTCTTGAATCTTTACAATTCTCTGTAGGTATTCAGCACAATACAAGGTTACGGCGACGAGAACCATAGCACACCAGTGATCTGAACGAATAAGGTGAAATAACCAACTCAAGTGGCATCATTTGCAATCCACAGAGCGTTAAAAGTAGACCTCCACAATCAGCAGCTACTTAGGAATTTCTTTCAAGTCCGCTTGTATGGCAGCACTACTGTTCAAGAAGCAATTTTACTTTGCACTAAGTTTCCAAATACGTAGCTCTGAAGATAACAGATTAGTGTTTTGATTGTTCAAAACGAAAGTGATAGTATTTAGGCGATTTTCGAATTAGTATAGGTTACTCCTAAGTTTGTATATAATTTTTCTACATCGAGATGAAAGAATGTAATTGATTTAGTTTCCAAAAGTACAAACACCATATGAACAGAAGTCTTGTTTGAGCACTATAATCCGTGGACAAGAAGTACGCTTCACTAAATGCTTTCAACATGAGTTCACTGGAAAGAACATAACCCAGTGTCTCTGGTTCCGAATGGTCTGACGACTGCGCGTACCGAAATCACAAGTTCGAAACTTGTAGTAGTAATGGAGCAAACAGGTTTGAGCTTGGTAGCTAGCCGGAAAATAGCGAATTGCTGCCGACCAACACAAGGACGTTGGGCAGGTCTGCAACGCCAATGTGATCAGTTAACTTGATGACATGGCACATGTAGGTAAGCATCAAAGTAAAACGGATATTGATGTTAACTAATATGGGAAACAAGTAAACGGGAGTTAAGTATGACAATGGATGTCGGCTTAAATATTACCTGCACCCACGTTGTTGAAATTCTCATAAAGGCTAAGTTGGCGATCTTGTCTATCGAAGCAAGACTTGGCAAAACGATAAAACCGTTCGCAACATAATTTATTTTGAGTCTGATGAGAGATCAAAATCTACCAGTTTTTGATTTAAAAATCTACGTCTTTTAGAACAAAGTTAACAGCCTTTTAATTGATTGTTTTATTACAAACAATGCAAATTGATAATCAAAATACAGCGTGTTCGTCGTTTTATCCAACAGTTTAATTAGAACACCAATTTTAGGAATTAACGAAAAAAATCCCATTTGTTCACAAAATCAGGACTGCAACCACCGGATAGTCCATGCCACGGTGAAAGCGAGGACAAGGACACTGAGAGCCACCACACGAACAACCTGCAAATGAAATCCATGCAAACGTTTCCGCATTTCTGTTCGATCATTCTCGTGTGGAAAGGGCATCGTTGGAACTGGTTTATTCAGGAAATGACACAGAGGTTCCCATCCTTCCTTTACTTGAAGTACCAAAAGTCTATCAGCCGGTACCGCTCTTTGAACTGAATCATTCCATTGTTGAAAACCTTTAATCATCTGGTCATCATCATTGAGATCCACGTTTTGTCCTAGGCATAGCCTGAACGTTTGTTCGATCATCTTGCCGAATCCCGGTGCGACAATCAATCGTTCCTTCAGTCGCCCCAACCAATCCGAGCCGATCAAAGCCTGTTTCGGTCGAACAGTTTCGCGGATGCTTTGAATCCATGTGTTCGGGTCTCTGACCGTCAGTATGACCTAAGTTTGAAAATAGAAATGTCAGCAGCCTACAGGTGCAATCTATGTAAGCTTTTATTTGTTAAGTGACACAGCTTAGTCCAAATAGTTGTTGAACTTTCGAAGTTTCGATTATCGCGGACGACCATTTTCAAGACTAGTTTACAAGTTAATAAAACCGAGACAGAAATGTGGCAACTTCAAATGTTCCCCTTCGTGAAATGTTCTCATTTTCAGAAATTAGGTGCATTCACCGATGTGTTTTGTTGATCGAACTTAAGTAGATACATTTACATTTGTTAAACTGTAGATATAGTGACCAAACAATCGACTGGCTAGTTAAAGAAACATTTATGGAAAAGAAACATGAAACAGTCGATATGTAGACTTCCAAAATTTCGGTCCAGTAATTTAAAAACAGAATTTTATGCAATATCTAGAACAGAAAGATACAGGTTCAACGAATACGCTTTACTAAGAACTGAAAGCAGTCCCTGGAAACCTGTCAGGAAACAGCACTGGGCCGCTACCTCCAAAAGCATTAAAATACTGATAGAATACTGCTAGTGGTTAGCAAATCCTGTTCAGCAAACTCCCATGCAGGATTAACCGAGTGGCGACGCGAGGCTGCCCTGATTCTATTCGTTCAAGTTTTCTTTCTATCAAGTAAGATCTCAAAGTGCATTGCTTTCGTTTATCTCATCAATGGTTTTCTTCAGCTCGGGTGCCCTAGTATCGTCACTTATACTGAACAATGCCATCTAAAATGACCTCTAAGTAGTCATACCAGTGACTATTTGGCAGAATATCGTCGTCCATTATGGACGGAGAACGCGTTCATTGAGTTGTACAGTGTACCTCGGAAGGAATGCAAAGTAATCCTGGAGAGAAACACTGGGAACGACCGGAGAAACTGAACATTGTGCCCAGAAACAGGCTTGTTTTGGTTCCTTTACGTTCTTAATTGAATGGTTTCGGGGCATATGGATAAACACGGAGGATAGCATCTCTGAATTTGTAAATAGTCGTGCCTCTTTTCATTGTATTGTATTGTAAAGACTTATTTGTGCAATAAATAATGTCACATTTCAGTCATAAAGGTGAGGATAAAAATGAAATAGAAAAACTACATGCATCGCCCTATAAAAATGTGAAAACCTCATTGGGGAACTATCAGAGCACATTATGAAAGGTCACTCAGGAATTCGGCTGAAACTCGGTTACGGTTTGTCAAAATGAGTGGAGTTCCTATAGATATTAATTCTGGAGGGTATGGAACGAAAAGCGGATCGAGTAGAAATATGAGAGCGACACTTTGAAAGATCGTTGTGCAGAAGATGCCTGGGATCAGAAAGAATATTGTGAGCAAATTTCTCACATGCTGATACGTGTTGATCACATAGGTTAAGGGCCAACTCAGTTATTGATTCGAAAGACACGGCTAATAATTGATAGCCCCTGGCGAAGAATTTTAAAGTCTTTTTGTGTAAACCTGGAAATATAACAAGAGAACGCAAAGAAAAGATTGGAAAAACATAGTGGTATACAAATCGAGAGATGGTGCCTTGTTTCACTTTGTAGTGTCGAAGAGCTCCGATTTGAAATGACAACCATCGGAGATTCTTTACAAAGGTAGAAATGTGAGTAGCCCAATTCAGATTATTATCAATGGTAACTCCTAGGTATTTCACAGAATTAACCCTGGTAAGTGTATTTGAGTTGATAGAAGACGGTTCGCGTAGGTAGGCTGATCGTTAGGGAGCGAGCGAACAGACATTCGAAACATTTAAATGTGTTGAGATTTAAACCAGCTCGTGCAGAGAACTCATGAACAGAAGATAGGTTATTGGAAAACTTTGAAAATCATCGTTGCTCGAAACGGCTTGAGAGAGGGCAACATCGTCGGCATGCTTAAACAGTTGATAGTGGGAGCTAGTAGATAAGTCGCTGCTGTAAGTAGAAAAGAGAAACGGTGAAAGAACACAATCCTGAAGCACTCGATAAGTGTTATCGCCCACTCGTGAGCCCTGGGTCCGATTAGTAAAGTAATCAGACAACCATGTTAATAAAGGCATGAGACAACCAAATGTAGAAAAGGCCATGGGACAGAATCAAATGCCGGCAAATAGTCTAAAAAAGTATAACGCACAGATTTCATTGATGCGTTTAAGGATTTACGTGAATGAGGGAGGCGAAAACGACCAAAGTTGACCTGTTGCATTTATAGGCAAACTGGAAAGGGTCGTCAGGTGGATACATAGAAGAACGCAAACGCTTAAGTATAGCACAACACGCTCTGTCAGTTTAAGACCAAGAAATATTAAAGCAGTGGGGCAAAGGCCTTTTGCTAAAGCAGTAGAACTGTTAGGTTTGGGATGGGAATAATATTGGCACGTTTCCAACAGTCAAGGATAGAACACGAGATTAATGATGAGTTAATCAGAGAAGTGAGTGGATCGGTCGGATCCACAGCAACATGCCTTAAAAGACGTGAGGACAGACTATCAGGACCAACCCATGTGGTAATTATAGTGGTGCGGAGAAGGTCGAGCAACTCTTCTCTAGAAAAACTTGTGACTGTCAATTCGTCACCCTTTCCAAGAATGACTGGGGCATAGGTTGTAGAAAGGATGGATGAAAGCACGATGGATGCCGTCGACATCCGCAGAAGTTCTCGCATGCTTCTTCTTCTTCTTAAACAACGGTCGAATATCTTGCCATAGGAATCGATTGTTGTTACCATTCAAGAGTTAGCTGGCGAATATCATGTTGATGCGTTGGATTTCCGCTTTTATTAGTTTGGAAATATGCCGCACGCTTGAGTTATTATGAGATTTGTAGAAGCGCTCCTTGCATCTTAGAGATTTCAGTTTCCCGATGGAGATACGCCATTTGAGACGAATAGTGCTTCTGAGGGGCGACAAATATCAAAGATTTCGTTGGCCATCCCTGTGGAAAGTTTGACATTGTCATTGAGCAGAGGTTCAAAAGAGAAACAGGTAGACGCGAGTGAAACAAATTTCTGAAGAGGAATAAAGTTGTTATGTAAAAAGTTAAGGAGGCGAACTCGGATTTGATTTGTTTTCCCGAAGAAATGGAAAGCTGACCTAGAGTATATCCTGAGCCTTAAAAAAAGCAGACAATGATCGGTACTTGAAATAGGAGCACGCAGTTTCAGGGCAAATAAATCGGGGTGGTTTGTAACAACTCTATCTAAAATGGAACCGCCTCTGGTGGGAGAAAGGCAGAAATCAGTCAAATCAAACATAGTCAGTGGTAGGGTAGATGCATGATTGAAATTATCTACAATAGCATGCAGATTATCCTCAAGAAGAGGGCAATAAATGATAGAAAAGAGTTGAAAAAAGACGTGACATTTTGTTGCGAGCTAAAAGGGACAGTGCATAAATTCGCTGTGATTGTACTGGCATGGTGAGAAAACCTAGGATGACACTGTGTCACGAGACAGTCAAATCCGTTGGGCGAGTACGTAGAAATAACTTCGGACTTGCCAGGCTAGAAGGAGTTCATGTAAGTCGCCACACCGCCTCCAGTCTCTTCATGTCCGAAACTGTCCTGCCAATCGAGTCTGAAGCTATCTATCGACACGAGTGAACCAGTGATATCCGGGTTCAGCCACGATTCTTGTGTGCAGATGTCACATGACATACTAGGAAGATTCGGTTTCGATAAGCAATCCGAAAGTGGTGACGTATTGGTCTCCGTCGACTAGTCGTCAGCAATACCGGCTTTTGATAACCGAATAAGTACCTCTTAACTTGGTGCTCGAACAACCGTACCCTGGTGCCTTCTCTTTGACCATCATCGATCAAGGACTGTCGGGAATACTTTAGAGAAATCACAAAAATGCTAACAGGGTGGACCCAACACTTGTACGCGTTCTCCTCAAATTACATATTTCAGCACGACAGGAAATCCAACCGCACCGCAGAGTCGACGTATTCAGGCTAGCAATTCCAGATAACGTAGAAGCCTTATCAAACGCGATTGCATCTAGGCTATTCGAGATCGACGGAGTTGGTAGTCTAGATTATCTGCGGGTAGGGTTAACTTTATCCATCGCCAAAGCATCCCCCGAAAAGTTAGGCAAAACCCCAACGGAGCAGGAAGGATTTGATGCCAGTGGAAACTCCTAACTGCTTCGGTAAGGCTGCAGTCACGAGACTCCAGAACTCACCCAAATTATCAAAACCTTCCCGCAAAGCTGTGCGCTGAGCAAAAGGCAACCGAAAGTGATGTTGCCAAGAAGTTGCAATGCAGCAGCTGTTGGGGATTTTGGAAGGTTTTCAGACTCATTCACCCACTCAGCAGAGACCCAGCATCCACCTTCCATGCTTCGAGACGGCAGTAGCTACTTCAAATCGGAATGGAGACCACATTTTGATAGTAGATCAATCGTCTTCCCACCCAGCCCATCTGTGTAACATTACCAGGTGGTGCAAAGCGATGCAACCTCGAGCCACCCGACAAACCGCGAATCGTCTCAGCCGTCCAGACAATGGAATACAGGAGGCACTAGGTCAGGATAATAATCCACTCTGGATATTTGAATGCTGTTTACTAGCTTCGCTAATTCCACTGTTTCTTCGCATCGGGGATTCCCAAGCTTTCCCAAAAAGACTGAGCAACGTCTGTTCTGTTCCTTATACCACATAAGAAAGACTAAACTGTAACTCGAACTACAGAGGTATCAGCCTAATCAATATAGCCGCTAAGCTGTTTTCAGCAGCTTTGCTGTTTTTTTTCTGGCCCACGGATCAGTTCTATCCGATGTGGGTTTCGTCAAGGATAAAATTAAATTGATCATATCTTCTCAATATGTCGAATTCCATGACGGTGGTATAAGTTCCATTAACGGAACGCAATCTTGTCGTTCGAATTACGTAGAATATATGACCCGTTGACAGACAGCCACTCTGGTGCATACTTTGAGTTCTCGGGATGTTGAAAATCTGCCTTAAAGTTTTGGGTGGCTGTTATCATTCAGGACAAGCGCACGTCTGCGCCTACGACGAAGACTCTGCAGAGTTCGCCAGGGTTGTTCTCTGTCACCAGCTCTATTTGCCTACGTTAGAGGCCGGATAATGTGTCGTACCCTTAGCAAATGTTGAGCAATACAAATTGGTCACCGTTTTTGGGTCAGTCACTTCCAGTTTGCAGAGGACTTAGCTATTCTAAAATAATGGCTTGCAATTGTGCAGCGGGTTTTAGACCGGATATTATATGAAGCCAGGGATTCTGGTCTGGAGATAAGTAAATTGAAAAAAAGATCTTCAGGACTTCGAAAGGCTCATCAGTTTGCATGCACATCAGTGGTAGCACTTTGGAGCAAATGTGTCACCTCAGGTACCTTAGTCCTGCTATCCAACAGAACGGACATGCCAAAGACGAGGTTAAGCTTTGCATAGCAATTACAGAACTATGTTCCTGTCAGTTGCAAGGCATTATGATCTCGCAAAGAAACATGCCTCCTCAAGAAGCTGCATATTTACCGAGTTACTGTTTGCGCGTTCCTGGAACATGCATGTGAAGGCCGATCTCTAAGTGTGGATGATGCAAAAGGGCTGGGGAGCTTCGAGCACCGGTGGGTTTTTCCGTATGACAAAAAATAAGTGATGTGACTGGGTATCAAAAGTATTGTGTATCAGCACTGCATGAAGATTGAACGGTTTTCGTTGTTTCTCCAAAGACGTCGCCTAGAGTGATTCGACCATGTGATGAAATTAGCGAAGCGGAGCCTGCTACCATCACTCTGCTCAAGCTGGAAACGTCGAGTCGGTGTCCCGCTGAAGATTTGAGTTAAGTATACATGGGTCGTTTAACGCTTCAGTCGGTTTGAGGAGTATGCAACTGGTGCAACAAGTGTATTTTGCAGTGTGTAGACCTCGCTAAAGGTGGTAGCGAGTGGAGAGCTACAATCATAGACATCCCGTAAGCCGACACATCCGCCTACAAGAGATAGCCGCGTAAAATTAGCGTAAAACTAAGTATGTCCAAAGTCAACTCAGGTCGCCCATAATTCATCAGCAGCACTCATATTCCTTTCACGCTACCAGCGATCGCATCTACCTTTTCTTTAGTTGATCTATAGAGCGAGTAATTAGGCGACCGAAGGGCAGGAAAAAATTTCATCTTATTTTTATGTTTTTGCATGCGTCGGCTTCATGTAAATCATTGGAATCATATATTCTCATAAATGCCTACTCTCTGATTTGGAATCATGAATACGTTTTGCATTCTGAGAAATCGATGTTTTCATTTTTGCACAAACCGGCCACAGGGAATAATTCTAAGTTGAAGTTCTTACACTTTCCTGAAGGATTCTACTTTCACGCACCTGACTGGTCAGAACGAGTAGTATTGCGGTGGCTAATAAATTCACCTGTTGAATACTGTTCAAGGACTGTAAAGAAGCATCGTTTTCTAACTAGACGTTTAGGGCACATTTGGGATTGCCAATAATGGGCAGAAAATTGTTGATAATCAGGAACTCGAAAATTTTGTAGATACAATTGAAACCGGAAACTGTGACAAAATTTTGGATTTTCGCTGGAAATCGTAATAAACAGAGTCGGAAGCCCAACTTCTTTGGCAATTTGTTCACTGGTAGCTGTGGTGAGAAGTTAACTTGCGTGATTTCTACATCCGGGCGAAAAAGGAATAAGACAAATTGAGTCAGGTCCTTCGTTGGTAGGTTCGTACTTGCGGTTAACAAGAAGGTCATCGATGCTATCGCGAGGGCGGTAATGTTGCCTGACTTAAAAATGTTAGCCTGGACCGCTTGGAGCTCACGGTGCGTCCCTAAAGCGTATTACGAATAACTCTGGGTCATGAGTAGATGCGACGACTGAAAGCGGTAGTAGAATGAATGAACTTTTGATTGCATTTGTGTGTGTGTATGTGTGTGTTTGTATTGAACCCCGGTTCACCGCAGACGACCATTGGTTAGTTACCAATAAGTGCTTGTAAATTTGGCGACGGCAGAATTTAAGCAAGTTATTACCTAGAGGGAATTTTAGCAAGCTGTCCCCCAGCTATCGTCAGTCACACCATCGATAGGCGAGAAGAAGTCAACCAGAAACTCTCAGTGTCAGCCATACGCATGCCACAGAAATAAATGTAAAATTTATAATTGACCCAATTGTGTCGAGTCTCCAACCTCGGAGGAATTTACACTTATGCACGGATGCAACTCACAACTCTGTGCCGCGAGTACTTCTCCAAGTACTCTGCCAGACCACGACGAAAAGGTAGAATGAAAGAAGTGTTGTCGACTAAAAACTACTAACAGTGAGTGTCGAAAGAGTTGATCAATGGGTTTAAACATTGGAGTTTTGGAACGAAATTTCACGGTTTTCAGCATCATCAAGAAGGGTGGCAACGTCGTCAGTGCATGGTCAGTGGCCTTTGGATTCGGTTGTGTTCATAGCAATTATGCCTCGAAATTGGCACTGAACAACGTTGCCAGTTTGGCCTTGACACATTTCTAGTCTGTTAACTCGAAATTGGGGAAGCTAATAAAACCAGTAAACACTTTTTCCTTTCTTTTACCTTCTGCTTCCTCTATTAGTGACACAACAATGTTTGCCCCTTTTGGGAAGGAGGTTTTGATCAAACGGAAAGTTGACCGGCCGCAATGACATTAAATGAAATTTGTAAAAGTTTAGCAAACTGACTTTGAAGACTGTGTTCAGCCAATTTTGTTCTAATTTTCCCAACATGAACATGAGTTGAAAATCGCCCCTTTGAGGAACGGTTGCCTTCTGGTTTATGGTCATCAGATGTTGAATCTGTCGAATTCCTAGCTGTTTCTGGGGTCATTTGGACTTTATGCGTATTAAAAGATTGTACACTGGGTGCTCTTCTGTTTATCTAATGATTGAGCTTGTTGACGAAGGTCTTACTTCCAGGAAGGAACTTGAAACTCTTGTGTTAGAATGATCCGGAATTGATATCCATCCCGGAGGATCAAGGAGGATAAGCATTCAGTTTGGATGACCTTCATCTTCCTTCTAAATAACTGACCGAGGTCAAGACCAGATCGGTATTTTGATTACCATTAATACACGCGAGCACAGTGAACTCTGTCAAAACATTGACGATCTCAGCTCGACTGATGACTATAGGTTCGAAATATAATCGTCTTTCAAGATCTCGGAAAAAGTAGATGACATCACTTGGTGAACTATAAGATTACCTTTCTTGGGATTGAAACTGTGATGTGCATCAACCGAAACTCTTGGATTGTTTTTGTGTACAGTGGGCATGATCATTGTGGTTGAAAGTGGGATATAATTTCATTTGAAAAAAGTATTTATGAACTAACCTGGTAGGTTTTGTTTGGGTCTACTCAGAGATTCGGACGAACACTATAGTAGCCGTTAAAGGGCAACCATGGTTTGTGACTTCTGACTTGCTTCTAGTACTTGACATTTACGCATTAAATAATATTCCGTTTTGTATTGTTGTATTCAGCTGTCCAGTAGGGTTATGATATGTTTCCATAATCCGTCAAGCTCCCATTGCTTTCCATGGTTGCTAGACTATTCTAAGAGGCTTAGGGCAATATAAAGTGAAGTCGATTTACTTCCCCGGCTAAGTTCGCTGTGTAATTTCGATTGTTCGGTGAAACTTCTCATTGCGGCTTCAAATTTGTTGGCTTCTTGCAAATTATACGTGGACCACACGCGTCACACCGAAAGGAAGTCGAACATTAACAAATAAAAATGTGCTTTGAGTTAGTCATTTTGCTGGATCTAATAGCAGATTCTTTTAGTTGTCCATCAGAGTTGATTACGACCAAAAGAGACTTAATTTGGCTTGATTCACTAGGACAGCACAATGGCTAAAATCTACTACTGGCATTCAAACATTCTCATTTTCAGGTTCGAACCGGAAGCGGTGAAAATGGAATTCTTCGGAGACTGATCATAAAATATTCAACTATGTTGTTTGACGAAGATGTGTATGTACACGTATATAGACGGAAACCTTGCGCTGAAAGAAGCAACATGAATTGTTGATAGGTTGCATTCAGACTACACGTGAGTAGTGAATATGGAACTCGTTAAGGAAATGTATTCAGCATTTAGGCTGCTGCAGTTCCGAGCGCCAGTACTTATTGCAAAATCATAGCGCCTAAAATGCAGACATTTTTATTCTTTGTTGATTATCCTGGCAAAATGCTTGGCAGTATAATGTTCTTAGGTAGTATTATGGTAGTAACCAGTACTAGGAGTATATGCTAAGGAATTACTGTCAAAACAAAAAGAAAATATCCATAGCGTTGAGTGACAGTCAACGTTGCAATGGATATCATGACGATGCCCCAATAAAACAAGGCATTAAAAATTTCGAAGTATGACATCTGGCTTCGACAAGGAGACTGCTGACCATATGCTCACAATTTCAACGTCTACTTTTAGGCCGGACATGACCGCGATTCTCTAATTCACACCGTCAGTAAAAGTTCCCATTTGTTATCCTTTGTTCGGAAAATGGACTCAAAGACAGGAATCAATGGTTGCTCTATTTTATGGCAGATTTTAAGGAAAATTTGATCCTGATAAAAGTGCCCTACTCACGTTTGAGTTGGGGGCCATCAGTACCAAGGTCCTGCACTAATGTCTATCACCAAAATGTCAGATGTTCAAGTTCTAGACCCGTACATGGCTTGGATGGAATAAGGGAGCTGGCAATCACCCTATTCGTCAGCACATTTAACCCACGGGGGCATAGTGTGGTTCTATACCACTTTAGATTTTTGATTCTTAGTTGTCGGTTACCCCGATATTCGTGTAGTGGACCATACATACTATGGAGTACACCCTTTCCAGTAAACTTATGATTCATCATGTCATAATAAACGGGTTCGGAATTTTCGTGAACAATGAAACGATTGAACAAATAATTAACAAACGGTGTTCTCTTGTTGACTGGTTGAGTTGCTTTCACCGTCTGGCAAACGATCGACACCAGTTGGTAGTGTTTGGGTTGATCTTTAATTGGTTAGTCACGTGTTATCCATATGTATTTGGGCTTGCATTTAAAATGGACTTATCAGTTCCTGGTAGGTCGATTTCTTGATCGAAAAAGTCTTAGCTTTATCATTTTGGCAGCAGGTAGAGAATGATCCAATTAGTCTTACCAAGCGAAAGCAAATTAAATGAGGGAACAAGCTTGTTAGAACAGGAACAGAGGAAATTGAAGCGAGCGGGTCTAGAATTATATAAAAAAGAGAACTTGGATTATGGGAGCCATTAATATTTGTAGCAGATAGCAGCAAAATCTTTGCATCTTAGCACAAACGGTACGAAGATGTATTTCTTATAAATGGTGCCCGCCTGGCGGAAGGAGCGAACGTTGACCTTTGAGTGCAAAAATTGGCACTCCAGGGATGCACTGTGACTACATTCAACGAAAATGTCTGCAAGATCTGAAATTTAAGGAGATCATTACAATTCTGAAAGCTGTCTTCAAAGACCACGGTTCAGTCTCCAATCTATGTTATAGCTGTCTGAAGAGCACCAAGCAAGCAAATGAGGACAACGCACACTGGCACACTCAGACCCGAATGTGAGTCATTTCTATGGAAAATCCTTGTTGATGGTCGAGTTAAGTCACCGATTTTTGTCTCGGACCTAAGCTTATCGAAAGATAGCTAATTAGGTACTCGTTAACTCGACAAATTGGATTCATCAGACTCAATTCCATTGCAATATCTCACCACAGAATGTCTTAAACTCAGTAACCTCAAAAATGATTCATCAAATGATGAATTCCATTGTGAGAAGCGTTTTGAAGCCACATCAATCTCTGCCTAAATTCCAAGTAAATTCAGTCTTTATGAGGTCGCATTCAGGTTGCTGATTTTCGGGAGGCTTGTGCTGTTTTGTCAAATTTCTTAGTACAAACTCAAAGAGTGAGGTTAATTAGAGCATGAACACAAATTTTCATGGATTCTGATTGCTGAGCTTAGAGTTTGGGTCGCAAACCACTCATCAACAGTCAAGGTGAGATCGCTAGCGCAAGTGATGAAATGCTTTATATCTAAACGCCAAGCACAACGATCAGAACTTCATGAAAACCGACAGCCTGAGCTATGAACAACACGAACTTTGAAAATCCACTGATATATCCAAAGATTTTGTGCAGACTGGCGTACGAACTCAGTTCGATACCGAATGCAGCTGGTGAGATACCAAAGGCATTCAAAGCCAGTGTGTACGCTACTCTTTATGGAAACACGTCAATGCCGGAGATACACCACTCTTTCTATCACTAAGTCCTCGCTGTCTTTGCAAATAGACACTGCCTCGGATGCTATCATAATTTTGTAAATTACCTGTGAAGACGTCGACAGCCCACAACTTGAACACACGTGGTGTGTGAAGCAAAATGCTATATTTCATTTCTTGGTGAACTGTTTCATTCCGTGAGTTTTTCTTTGCACTGACATCAGTAATGTTGCGCATTCCAACATCCCGAATAGATTAGGAATCAACTGAATTGAGCAATTGCATTTGTGGGATTTTTTCAACAACTCGATTTGTGACTAAACTGCCCCCTAAACTTTCACAGTTTTTTTACCATTCGATATTCCAAATATAGATTTAGAATAGTACAATAATATTATACCAACAACAGAGCAAAAATACCCGAATGTTTTTTAACCACGCTTAGGTCTGTACATTGAAAACAAACGTCAACTGATACCTTATTCCCTAGATATAAACCAATTTTTCGTCCCAGAATATCTTTGTTTTACTCCCCTACTAGACAACATGGAACCGAGTTAGATATTTTCGAACAGTTAGCCGTATTACGAGAAGTGGTCATCACCCCTAATCATGACCATTGAATAGGCAAATGGTGCCGTTCGCACCTGCGGTAATTCATCAATTCATTCGTAAAACGTTAATCACGGCCACCATCACGCATTATCAGTTCCATAAAATTTTCGCCAAACTGAATGGATTACGTCTTCGAAGAAATATACTTTCGCGCGCCTCTCTTCAAGTACAATTGGCGGAATCTTGTAAGGAGCAATTGTTGACCAATACCCACAGAGGCATGCGCCACTATCATTGGTCTCCGTCCGGAGTCAAGTGCAGAACAGCCCTATTGACACAATGCTCAGTGGTTTGTCCTGGGCCCAAGCCTAGGACAACCGGGTAGTATTATACTTACACAAGACTCGTGGATCCCGATGGATGGGCTATGATGTGGAGATGTAGACTGGGAAATGTTCTCTTTTTTTCTCATTTTTCTGTTCGTTATCCCCGTCCTTCGTCAAGATTTCGGTAACATTCTATCTTTATTCAGATTTGTGCTATATACGTATGTATGTATATACATATATATATATATATCAAGGCGTACATGCATGACGTCAACGCTGGTAGTACATCATTCGACAAACACTGAACGCATATGGAAGTCTCTAGTTATATTCAATCGCACGGTTCCCACTTTCAAGTAACAAAGTGCACGTTTCTGCTGCGGCCTATGAACTGAGTTGGTAGAATACTAGACGGGGATGTTCGAAGGTCGGATCCAAATATAAAAGCAGCATTTAAAATTTTCCCTGCTCTACCTAACAAGGCGATAATTGCCTCTTTCTTAGGCATGGCGAATCACTGCCAGAATTTCTTGCCACATACGTAGTCGTTATGTACTACGCCATGTAATCTTGTGAAGACGGCAAACAGACCGTTCAGATGGCCGTGGTCTCAAGATGCATTTGAGCATATCAATAATGTTTTCATATTAGATCTTTCATCGAGACATTAAAGTTCTCAGCTGCCCATTATTGTTGGTACAAACACCCACAGACTATGAGATAGTTGCAGTTTACTACAAAAATATCTCGAGAGCAACGAGAAAGCGGTATGTAATGTGTCCCGCACATTAACAAGAGCAGACAGCAAAAAAAGGATTTATTTCAAACAATTTTGTTAAAAAGCATCACCAGATGCTCCGTCCAGGCCGGCTCACAGTTTGCAAACGGTTATTCGCTGTTTCCATCGAAAATGGGCGTACTTGTTCATACGGCAAATAGACTGCAGCATTGGGCTACTATGCCTATCGGTTACAATATCGTCTTAAGGTTCATAGGCGCGGACAACTTTCGTACATCCTGATCCATTATCCCGTCTGATGGTCCGCAATGTATAAAGTCAACCGGCTGATGGTGTGATAATTTCATTCATTTATGTAGATGCTGAAGTCAGTAAATTATTTTCTAACTCCATAAGCAATGCACCAGTTACGTTCAGCTTCACTAACCACATGGCCCAAAGAGATGCCGCCATCCAGCAAACTACTTACTATTTGTGCAACAGTTGGCCAATTACGGACTCCCCAATCAGACACCTCTACCAACGGAAGGAAGCACGAGGAATCATAAGTGACTCGCTTTAAAGTCCCCTTTTCACAGTCGTTAGCTCTAGTGGGTTCTGTCGGTCGACTCGGTTCTGGTGTAATCCTACCTAGCTTGATCAGGCGAAAAAGATCGGAGTGCCTGTGACAGTTCAATTTACCTATTATAAACAATTTATATCGGGTCTCCCCGGGCTAAATCCCCTGGGCCATTTGGTCCCGTCTAACATGAACAATAGCTTTTATTTGGTCTCCGTCTCATGCAATGCCCTATTGGGCTCTGAGCCTAGCACAGAGGTCAAACCAATTTCAGTCCCTCCTCTCCTATTTGTTACCTGGCTTGGAGTGTTTCTCTCCCTTGGTTCGTATGTCATTCGCTTGAGTCCAAACGGGATTGTCGCAGAGTCCTGTCTCCCAGACATGGTCAGGCCTCATTTTCATATGAATCATCGCAACCGATGCCAAGTCGTCTTGCACTTTTGGCCTCGGATCGTAACCTCACCTTACACGACTGTCTGATGTCATCCTGATTCCAAAATGCATAAGAAACAAGGTTCTTTACCAGCCACGCACACATCTTTCAGGAATGACACGAATGAAAGCTATTGTCCGTTCTTATGCGTACTGGTCAACTGTGGACTCAGCCATTATTGACCTTGTAGGCGGATGTGAGCAATGCGCACTGGCGGCCAAAGTGCTGGTAAGATGTGAGCTCTACACCTGCTCTGCACCTTCTGAGCCCATGAAAAGCACCAAAGTAGAATGCGCCGTGCCCACGAAAAATCGTCACGTTTTATTCGTCGTCGATACCTATTCCAAATGGCCTAAAAAAATTTCCGTGACCCAAGGATCTACATTCGCTACAATAGTGGAACTCGATCGACTTTTTTCTTACTTTACTGTTCCAGTGGCCGTTGTCACGGGCAGTGGCATTCCATTCAACTAAGCAGAGTTCAAGCAGCTTTGCAGTAGCAAACGCCCTCATCTTTGAGCATTCCCGTTTACCATCTACAATCAGATGGGCAGGCAAAACGATTCGTTGACACATTCAGACTAGCTCTTCAGAAGTTCCTGTGGGTAAAATCCCGCACAACCATTTGAAATACTTTCTTACGGACGTGTTGTTCGACATCAAACTCATCCGCAACAGACTGGAAATCACTAGCTGAGTTATTTTTGTGAAGACGTGTGGAAACCCCGTTAGACGCAACACTGCCGGTTTCCCCCCATTAGCATGAGAGATAAAATGACGGAAACCCGGTATAATCTATTTCACGGGGCGACGAAATGATATGTCACATCAGGTGGCCATATGTGTGTTTTGTTCAGTGGTAATCACAAAACTCGCTCCTTGGCGTTGTTCAACAGGGGACTGGGAATGCCCGGGATACTATCAAATATAGCGGCCAAACCTGGAGAAGATATGTGAACCATCTCTTATATGGAAATATAGACGAAACTAATCTCCACATTGATTATCACGAACTGCCGCTTGACATCTTTCTAGATGCGTTTCCCCTTCCACAGTAAGGCAACAACAGCACTAAAACCGAGACTGATCAAGGTTCAGAGCAAGGGTATTCGAAACAAACACAGACAGACTCACGTGCGTTCACCTCTCTCAGTAGCTACCTAGACATCTACCTGAGTTGACCGTTAGGGTAACTGATGGATCAATTCCCTTTGCCGTTATTGTTCTAACCTACAGTTGTCTGATCTACTTCTCCACAGCCACTTCCCAAGCACTAGGACGTTGATAACTGGATGAAATGAGGTGGAAATATATCGTAACTGTGACAAAATATGTTTGCGTGGTCTTCGCGTTTTCCCGCGGGAATCAAAATGTCGGCGTGTTTTGGCCAAACATTTTTGAATGTCGTCAGAACCCATTTGTTGACGTTTTTCTATCAAGCTCTATGTATTAGGCTGCATTGGCAGTTGTCGTACTGTAAAGTCAAATCCAATTCCCAATTTATTTAATGACCAAACAGGACCACGCAGTTAACAGGTGAAACACGTTTCACGCAACTCATTATTGGGAAGTCAGTAGTAATGCTGGAGACATTACCTGATAGGATTCGCCAGCCGATGGTTCGTAAATTGTTGGGGTTGATGGAGCATCCAATTTCTTTAGCCTTCTCTTTCTTCCTAAACGACAATTGCTTGGAAGAACCAATTCATTCACTAAAGTTGATGCAAATGACTCTGTTAGATTTATTTAATCAAAATCCGAATGAAGCAAGCTATTACTTCTCACAGAACGTTCTAAACCTTTCTGAATTGGACAAATCGAACGAAGTATTTCGTTTAACCATACCTTTGCATCCGGATACATTTTCATCAGTTGCTTGTAAATCGTACAACCCGGATTGTCTGTGGTCGATGAATAACCCCGGAAAATCTCTCGGATTACATCCTCCGGCAAATCACCATTCGGATCTTGCTCCATTAGATCGTACAGTTTAATCCACAATTGCACGTGATTCTGATGTTCATAAACCACTGTGGTCATGTGATAGCAAGGCATTTGATACAGAATTTCCAAAGCGCATTTCAACGATGTTGTACCTGTTCGACCGATACCAGCACCAATAACCAGGAGCGGATAGTGATCAGCTTCTGTCTTATTCTCGGTCATCATGAGATAGGTTTTGACACTTTTTGACTCCTGTTTTCAAATTATAACAGCAAATAGTCGAATAAAACCATGATCCACCATCGGTTTTGCGGTTTTATGTAACCTATTCTTAACGGTTTGGCTAATTAATGTCTATAAACTTGGCAATTTCTTGTAGCATGATGGCAGACTTCGTATTTTAGATGCTAACTATGCAACCGGACGAGATAGCCGAATATAACGAAGTGTGTTCGACCATTCACTTGGGATATAGTGAATCTCATCTAATAGCAACATCATTTGCAATCCGCTAAGTGGAAACGACCCCTGTCACGATTGCATTAGAAACAACAAACAACGCATATCTTACTCTGTGACAATAATTTAATCAAGCTGACCAATATTATCATTAGTAATGTTAATTATCAGCTCCAAATGTTCATGAACGATTATGAGCTAAAAAAAAATGGAAACGAAATGATCCAGTTTTACAGTGAAGCACGGAATGACGGATTTCCACAGCAAAAAGTCATTCCGAGTAAAAGGTTCTGCTGAGACGAGATGGACATCTAAGACTGAGAATGACAGAGGTCCAGATGAAGCACTTTTACAGTGCCTGAAATGGTTTTTGGGCGATCACTATGGATGCAATCAAGTGTCTTTTTCCAAGCTTCGTGTCAAACTCTTTGAGGACGTCACAGATTTTATGAAGGGGATCAGAAAAATCGTTACCACAAGTTATGAGTGATCTTCATCACTTTTTCGATGTATTTTAATAAGCAAAAACTGGACCATAGAAAACGTTATCCCATGGCAGCATCTCATTACTGACACGTGTGCACCACGGGTGCGGTTTGTGGACAAGACGGGAAGATGTAAATAGATATGCAATTGATCATTGCCATTGTCCACTGTGAACGAACAGTTGCTGTTCGAGGCAGCCTATTTCGGACAGACGATTTGACTATCCTTGCCAGGGCTTCTGCCTAAAGGTGCTTTCACGTTCATGCGAGAAAAGAATGTTCCAAAACAGGTTGTTAGCGAAACATTTCTATACAAACTAAATATACGAGTGACATATTTTGAATTGACATGTTGAATCTCAAAACTGCGGAAGTATTGAGCTGTCGAATAGCAAATGCAATAAATCAAAGATTCTATGCCACAAATATCAACTATCTCTTAAAAGAGTGGTATTTCAAACTTAGACTTAAAAACCGGCTTCTCCACTACTCGAATTCATTTGGTTAGTCACATTCCGACTTCACTGGAGCAGAACATGTCGGGGAACAATCAGTTGCCTCTCCGATCGAGCTCAAGTGCACTGCCATAACCTGCTCTCCACAAGGATAAATAAGATGGTAACACGATACACATATCGCACAGCGCGATTGATATCGATTATAGGCTCGAACAAGATGAATCGTCTGGCTTGTGGCTCTCGAGCACTACGAAGGCGTCGGATAGTGATTGCTCTCTAAGGCAAGAACAATCACGTTCAGCTTGAAAACATTTGCTCTGAGCTTGCAAAAGATGCTTGTTGGAACCCTACATTCGCCATTGCCTAGAGTGAGCACACTGGTGGGCAAACAGACAGACCAGACTAACTAGCTGGAGAACCGTTCACGATGAGATCAGCAGAAAACGTTGCTCTAAACTGTTAACACTGTTTACTCCAACGTGAAAACCACGAGCATTTCTACTTTTAGCGTAATAATTTGAGGCCCAACACTGAAATGATAGATCTATGTTTGCCAGTTTTCCAATTCTAAATGTGAATAGCGAGAGACGTCCATATTAACCGACAATCTACACATCTCGTTTTTACCCGCTGATGGAGAGCGGATAGTCTGCCTTCGCCTACTGCTTGTTACTGTCGCCTTTATTTCGACAGATTATGCTAATTAAGAGGAGGTATTTATGGATCGGACACAAGTATCCCTTTTATCAAAACTCCTAACCAACAGTTAGTGAATGTAACTGGTAATAACTTGTAGAATCCTGCTATCGGCAACGAAATTACAGGAAATCTTTGATTAGTAGGCGCTTTGTGCATGCGTGACAGCCAATAAAATCAGTATGTCGACTGTTTTGGTAATCCGTTCAGGAGGAGGTCTGAAATTTTTCCCAAGAACGCAAAACCAGTTTGTTTACGTGCAGTAAGTCCTACATCCAATGTCCAAAAGCAGTACCAGTTTCAGGGTTGTGACGCTAATCAATGGGTACCTGAGAGCAAGATGACAATCACAGTCTCTCGACCGGATCCGAGGACAAGGCTGGAAACTTTCGGTCTTTCGTGACATGTTGGGAAGCAAGCGGCGGTTTTACTCAAGACTAGGTGATGGGAGTAAGAAAGAATCCAGAAGATCACATGTGGTCAAACACTGGGGTTTAATCTGAATCGATATATATACATATAGTCAGTCGTATGTTCGTGAATGAACAGAGTCCCAGGAAGGCACGACCTGTTTTGTGGTCATTCGTCTTATGTCGGTGAGAATGCATTTGTATACATGTAAGTACACATGTGCATATATTCCTATAACTTCTCGACTGAACACCCTTCTCCAGGGTGTTTGCTTTTTGCGCGGAAGTGCCAATTTCTTCGTATCAACAGTCGATTATCTGGATCTGAAGGCTGATAATGTTATACTCGACCTATTCTGATTTCGGGTGATAAAAGTAATACTAACCCGTTACTCTATCGTGACAATTTATAAGCACTTACCTTATAAATTTAGACTGGACTTAAATCTTACTTGGACTTTTTCAAGATTTCAGTAATTTAGCAGGTGCACCTGATAACCTTACATCCTCATATGTCAGTGTTGGCTAGGTGAATGGGGTCGGGCGTTTGGACGTTTAGATTACAAAGTGGAATAGTACCCTTGCTGAACAGTTCCATGCTACAGGTCTCTTTCCAAAAATTTTGCAAATTAGTCGTTTGATAAAACAGCTAAATAGTCACCTGTCGGTCGGTAACTAGGTATTCTGTTCTCCGCTAAAACAGCAAATCTAATCGATGGGTGGAACGACATACAGCGTAATCTTGTTCGTAATATTTCCAGTGCCAATAAGTGAATAAATCTACAAAACATGAAGTGATTTGTTCGTTATTCTTAAAATAATACTGCTCACTCCCAGCTACCTGGATTATTGAAAAAGAATGATTCTCTAACTTGTTAGGCGATGTGTTAAGAAACGGGCGGATGTTTCCGACGGCGGACAAACAAACCACTGTCTCTGTGTGGCCTGTCCGGAACTTACTGTTGCCGAGCAGATAAAACTATGAGTAAATTAGTGAACACTAACAACCGTTAGTTCAAACAAATTATTCCAATAAATAAAACATTGAAATCCGGTAGTTGGTTTTAAAAATGAACGTCACATTAACTGTCATCCAACGGAACAGAAAAAACGAGTACCCTCTTAAACGGGCAAACAGCTGTTCTCTCACCGTGTGATATCAAAAACACACGAAAAGGCTTACTATTTGGCTAGGAAACAGTTAGTTTGGGTGCACGACGAAAGTTCGCAATTTGTGCTACCACAGAACAGTCGCTCACATTCCGGTGAGAAAATGAGAGCCACGTGACACGAAAGGGCACGAAAGTCTCTGTTAAATTCACAGTGATCTAGAACTTTTTTGTATTTCAATACTATTCTAATTAATTTGGTTTTCATCTGGAAGAACACGGACCGAAATGTTTTTTGTTGGATTTCAAGAAATAATTTAGAAAACCGAACATAAACGTGATGCCAGTTCCCATTCAAGTGTAGTACAATGACTGGAAGTACACAAAACTCAAAGCTGCAGTTGACGGAAGCGCACAATGTTTCAGTAAGGAGACAAAATAAAAAATATTTCTGATAGGTACTACAACACATTCTATCTTTTCGAATCTTTTGGAAATAACGGGCATAGTGATATGTCGTGTCAGATAGCATGTTAAACTCATTTAAAGCTTCTTGGCTCATACCGGCTCGTCTACTTGTTCCCCAATTATTTGCAGAAAATAAGTTGTTTACAATTTTCGCATGCATTTGGTCGTTTTCAAACAAAAATGAAATTTTCGTGATTTACCAGCGTAGAAGTGATTTTGAAAAAAAACCTAGCCGTATTCGCAAAATGCAGTAGTGTACTTGCTAACTGGCTGCTTACCGAACACGGGGACATTAGCTCATTTATTATGTAATGAGTTCAATTGAATCTATCGACGCTACACAGATTGGTGGAAGACAGGAGCAGTAACGATAATGACGAAATTGATCAAAAATAAAAAAAATATACCATACATGCAATACATGCAATGACAACGTAGGGAATTATCAGACTAGTGTTCTGTTCTTTCCGGCTACAAGAACAAGAATTTTTCCCTCTAGTCCGGACAGGTGAATGCGTTATCCCATTTCTTGAAAGAAACATTTGTGCTTCGCCTTTTTCAAAGAACATTGTTTCGAGTCAGTTCTGCCCGGAAATTTCTAGAGGGAAGTATGTCCTCTCACTGGTTGTGAGCGACTACATTTCGCTTAGAATTCAGTAATGAAAGTACCATCATTTCAGCGCACACGTCCATTGTTTACATGTGAGTCTGAAGGAATTTTCTGTACTTGTGATGGAACATTCGATCAGAGTGAGTATTTCTAAAATGTGTGCACCTCTTTTCCAGCGTAAACGTGGACTGAATGAAGAGATCTGTGTGGAGCGTATACAACAACACTAAACATAGAACTGATTAGGCTTTATATGCAAGAAAACAACCGAATAATCCAAGACTGACCAAGCTGGCAGTTGACCTTCTCGAATAGGGCAGAAACTCTGAACAAACGGTGACAATTCAAGTTTTGACGAGGAATACCCAACTTTATAGCTTGCTTGAAGGTTAAATTGTCTGATCTTAGTTTTGGAACTGAAGTAAGAAAGGATATCGCATAACAAACTCAATTCCACATTTATTTCCAGGTGGTAAGGTGCCCCACGTTGAATATAATGACCTTGATGGCAAGACTTCACTTCTGCCTGTTCGTTGCCATATTCCACCTTTCATTTTGGGGCTTCAGATCACAACAAGCGTCTGCTGGTTATTCGCCAAAAGACGGACACGATGTGACGGTTAATCAAAAATGACAGCAGAACCTTCTGCTTTGTCTCTCTTGTTAATACAGTCAATATCATGAAACAAAAGTTTGTCTTAGCTTTGTACATTTGTACTCTCGTAAAGAGAATCATCTGAGTGCATTCACTTACAGGTGATCACCCCGCGAAAGCGATTCCGAATATTGTCTGCCTCTGAATCTATCATTATATATTGTCAATTTGCAACAAACTCATGGTTTTTTTGTACCACGTGATTATTCTCCGTTGCCCTCAACAATTTTGCGAACAAATTAAACGGTCGTGTGTTAGTTGTAACAACCGATTAAACTCCAGAATATACAATTGTCTGATGCGGATAATCTGATAGAAATTCGTCGGAGCTCGTGACAAATACCGCGTTCGACTGAGCATGCATAGTTCAAACCTGGAATGATATTTTATATACAGCAAATTATTGCACGCGATTATCCGCTGAACACGTATAAGTGAGTTGAAAGAGCTGAAATAAAATCACCGGTTGTTTGTTGCATCTGAAAAGCTTGGAGACAAAATAAGATAGTCACTGGTTCTACAGTTTTCATATGCTTTTTTACTCGCTTTAAGTCTTACAGTTTCCTGTTTGGTTTGCACTTGAGCACGTGCGGATCAAGTCACTGTTTTCAGCAGTTCTTGTTCATTGATTAAAACCCTAAACTGAGGCCGCAGTGCATAAACTTTGGCTATTGTTTTAGATATGCCCATCCTTCCTGAAAAATACCATTATCTTCGGTTGGATTTCCATGCTTCTCGCCAACATTCAGTCAACGAAGTTTATGGGGTATCCTACCTCGGTAAGTATAAAACACTTTGTACGTCTTCGTTTCTTACGTAATCCTTTAGTTGATTGGTGACGGTAATAAAGATTTGCAGTACATCTTGGGTAAAGTCTAGACAGCGCATACGTCTCCACCTTAGACACAAGACTAAAAGTGTTTGACGCCTCTTTTCGTTTGGATCATATCTACTGTTATGATGAATAATGGAATCGTAGGAAAACGGTATTCGAATAGCTTCTTACTGTGGGAAGACCATTGCATATGAATCAATACCTCGGCGTTTCTTGCCGACGACATTAACAGATTCGGCCGTTGGCGATATGCAGCTTTTTAAACTGTTTGTTTCATAAGGTTTTACTAGAGCAATCCTACTTCTAACTGATCACATGCTGTTTTATTTGGGCAAAGTCTAAGGATCTCGGCGGCCTTGGAAAGCTCTTCCCAACAGTGCCTTTGTGGTGATTCTTACCGGATAAGCAAGTGCATTGTCCTCTTCCTCGTTCTCTTATTATGACATTCATTTTCACCTCTGGTTCGTTGCATCGACCTTCATTATTTGAGCAACTGGATGCCTGGATGCTCCCGTTTTTTATACTGCATTGGTCTCCTAGATGCTTTCTCTTTAACGTGATAAGTAATAATGTGCAATTATGTTCTTACTGTTATTGGCTCAGACTCATATCAGCCAAATCGTCAGTTTGCTTCCGACTAGTGACACCTCAATCGCCCAGTTTCCAATGAAAATGTATTCGTAAACAAGTGGGAGAAGTGTACACAAACTAAGGAATTTACACCTTATCCAGCACAAAAAAGTGAAAACATGGGCGATTATACCGTATTTATTGATCTTCCAGCTTAATTAATGAAAGTGCTCCACTGAATTTCCCGGTGAAGGAGGGGTGGTATCGATGGGTGTCGGGTCGGCTGATTGGTCTGAAGGACGGACCATTAGTTTTCAGTTAGCAGTGAAGTTGAAATGAGATAAGTTGTTCACGAATACATACATTATGGTTATACTGATGTGTACATTGAGTGTGTCTGTCACTGGTTGAAAGGATTGTACTCTGAGTGGAACTTAGTTGATTGTGAATTTTCAAGGGAAATTCACCTACTTGGCATGGTATTCATTCTAACATATACAGGCTAATGTGTCACAAGATGAAAACCGGCTTTCTTGTCTAAAAAATGACGTCTGTTTTAGGGTCAACACTTGTTCGTACAGATTGCGAAAATTCACCCCTGGGACATAATCGAACCAGTCCCTGGTACCTTATAAGAAACTAGTTCATATATGTGTGACGGTAACCGTAGCTTGTTGGAGTCTCAGTGCAGTGAGCCAACTAAATCTGTTTAAATATAAGCAAAATGTTGCACAACAATCAAGTTCCTGCATTTGGAAGAAAGAAACATTTCAACGGTCGGTTGACCGAAGTGATGGGCAAGCCTCTGCGCGGTAAAACAGAGCATTTGAATGTGAATGGAATGACTTCGACGGAATTCTAAGAATATCTGGCTATTTTCTATTTTCAGTTATAAAACAATGTTTTTATCGTTTTAATTATGTCTGACTCACAACTTGGTTGACCCACAAAGACAGATTATGGCCAGAACCTTCAAACGTTTTATTCACAAGTAGATGCAATCTTATCACACCAGGTAGCCGGGTGGACTGTGAGATAGCAGTTGATCTTGATTAGATTGTAGAATCTACTCGAGTCCGGAGGTCATTGTTATACCTAGAATCGTGCAGAGCAGCCATTTTTTTAAGCACCCCGATACAATGTAGCTTATGGCGTAGAAAACAATCGATCGCGCCTTGTTCACTAAGGAATCATTTTTGCTTGGTGATGGTTATTAATTCATACAGCATTTGAGGGGCCACAGAAAATGCACCTGACAGCAGAATTTAGTTCTGGCATTTATATCGGGAAATGTGCATATTTGATCTCTCGAATTAGTCGTCAACGTTTCACAGTAGACTGGGGGAAAGCAATATAATCAGTGTGAAATATGCCTCGTTTATTATTTCGATGTTCCGCGGACAACGAAACAGGAAATTTCAACGACATCTTGCATGCCATCGAATTCGGATAGCATATATTGACAGCTAGGTCGAAATACTGATCAAGCAACCGCCAGGTTCCTATCGTTGCATAGTTAACCTAATGTATTCTCCAATCCCATTTTCGCGATAACTCGGAACGACTGACACATTCCAGACGACTTAGTTCTTTCTAAAGTTGATATTCCCTTATCTCAAAAATTCCTAAGGAACATATTGAGAAAACAAAAGTTGATGAACGAGCTCGGTTTCGGCGATTTGCATTCATGTCATTACATTGCGAAATACTGGGAGGAAACTTAAGATGGGTTGGGTTAGTTGGACAAAAAATATGGTTTGGGAAATGATTGATGGTGTTCCATGCTTGACTCGAGAACAGATCAACGTGTTAGTGCCAATTATTGCTTGGTCTACGGTTTGCCTTGGAACGGAAGATGGTCCGAAGGAGTTGAAGTGCAATAACCGCTGGGCGCTTAAAAGCAACTTGTGATCAGTAACATGCCCCGAGCGGATAGTGTGAAGATTGTGCAGGATATTTGTAAAAGAATTAATGTAAATGAGA
>LUCM01001167.1:361206-460992 GCA_008360955.1 Fasciolopsis buskii | reverse complement strand
ATATATGTGCATATATATATATATATATATATATATATATATATATATATATATATATATATAGGGGAATTGTGAACGTGACAAGTTAGAGAACAGACATGAGAGGGAAAGGTGTGGTGTCGAACAAGTAGAATTAGGTACCGAACGGAAGGCAGAAGTTAGGTAAAACGGATTAGGGTACGAGAGATTAATTCTTAGGGCCAGCAATCGGATCAGATTTCGCTGTTTGATGTGATGAAAATATGCATGATATAATGTATGATATATGTGATGAATACCTCATATACGTGGACAGTGAACTGCCAACACTTATCCGGCAGCACGGTTGCTCAATAGACTCATGGCAGCCATTGATTGTACTCAAATGAGGAAACCAGTGTCTTAGACAAAGTTGTGAGGGAAGTGAAATTTTCTTTTAAGACCAATTTAAATGGACGTTAAAATCGACAACGCTTCGGGAAGTATAAATTTTCCTGTAAACAATCAATAACAAAACGTTTTGAAATACTGGTAACGAAAAATTCCATTTCTAAGTTTAATTTTTCCAAGTGTAAAACAGTTACCTCTATTACTATATTCATGGTACTGAATTGTTCTCGCTTATCACACATGTGCCATTGTCGTGACTAAACAAGCCTTTTCTGTGGGCTTGCCTGGACGCCATGACGTACACTAGAAAGGGATTGATCGGTTCAGAGATTTAAGTGGGAAACTTTCTGACCCTGCGAATTTAGCACTAGGCAGAATACTAGTAAATTATCTTTGTGGCACTGAAATATATCATTTTAAATAGCGGTGATGGTTCCCTAACCATAACCGGCGGTGGTCAAGTGAATTAGGCATCTATCATCCCGAAGCGGTTAGCGGTTCAAATTCTGGATTTGTCGATTGCTTTGTTGGCAGATGGCAAGTCGCTTTCGCTCGGATGGTTATTCTAACTGACAGTGAAACCATGTGTGGTTCTGTGCCAGTCTAAGTTTCACGGCCCCGCTTAACAGTTCCTTTATTTCCTGCGCAGTCGGTCCTTAGGGGGCATAGAGCATTCCACTTTCACCAGTCTCTTGCATCACGTATGTCATAAAAACCTACAATTGAGCCACATGTGAATGATAACAGTGCCTACAACACAATGAGGGATAGTCAAGTCGTAATCCTTCGTGCGGTTGAATTCTGGGTAATGGTACCGCTCACTAATCGCAGTGGCTAAACAAGACAAATAACCTGGCAGAATCGTAAAGGATACTTTACATTTGGTACGATCGCACTGTAAATTCCTTGTATGTGCTGTGCGGATCCTGGCACATTGTGATCACGAGTGGTGCACCATTACGTTTTCTTTCGTTTCCTTGCAACTACGCCCAGACTGCTTGGAGTAAACATCTACGGTGAAGCTGACCCAGTTTTTATCTTTGACAACACAATCGATGAATGTTTGGGATAAACATTTCCTTATGAATGAATCGACTGCTGCCGACGGGCGTTTGATATTATACTGCTTCCCACGTTAATTTAGAACTATGTCAAAAATTTCCGGAATCATGTTAGAACTATTTGGAAATGTCATCCAACTAACTTATTGAGATCTCGTTTGCACAGACCTGAATCGAGACCCATCTTAAATGGGCACATTTGTGTGCGCTTACAGTAAGGAGCATCGATTATTTATGCATTGCGCTACAACCTATAAGCAGATACACTCTTGAGAAACGGAAACATGTTATTGAGCAATTCAAACAGGTTTGAGTCAAATCTGAATAGTTTTGACATGCTCTCGAAATAACAAAAAATGAATTTGGGCAAAGAACAAAACCTTCTGTCCAAAACAAAGGAAATTCCCCCAAATCCGATGAAGATACCATTTGGCTGAAAGTGGGAGCGCAGTTTACTGTCTGGTTTTGCCATTCGCAGTCAGCTTAAACGTCACAAAGTCCTGTTATCGGAAAAGCCAGCCAGTCGCCGTCAACGTTGCATTTTCAGTCCATTTCTGTCAATTTTGCTGTGGACGAAATTTTATCCGGGATGCCTAGGCTGTCAATGTGACAATGAGAGAGAGAGAGAAGACGGATCGGCCGCATTGTCACATTGCCCGTTCTGCCTGTATTTCTAGAAGAATGGACGTAAAAGTAACCATATGCAACAGTGTGTTAAGATCGGTACTGGGATGCGGTCGAGTCCAAATGAAGAATATCCCTTGTGCTACTACCAGCGGATTTGAGAGCATTGGCGGGAAGTATCTGATGACCATAGCATCTCATCATTATGGTTCACCGTTGCCTAGGTGTCTTTGAACGGCGCCTGCATTCAGACCATTTGAAAGTCGGTAACGCAACTCATAGTTTCCGCTCAGGCAGCATTATACCATTTTAGCAGTTAGTTGATAGGGAAACTTTGAAAACATTTCACAAAATGTGTACTACAACTGGTTTAGCTCGCAAATGCACAAACATTGACGCCGGATACTTAGGACAACCAGAGAAAACAAGCTGGTGCAAAAGATTGCTTCCAGTGATTTGTAATCATGCTATTGTTTATATATATATTTATATGCACTAGTGTAATTCATTTGACAAACCTTGTGCTCACGCTGTGAGTATGAGCAATGTTTGGAGCGAGTGAGTTTCGTAAATGCCGATAAGCCAGTTGATGTACAGAGAAATTGAATGTCATCATGAATATAAATGTCAAAAGGATAGGTCCAAGTTTACTGGACTGATGTTGTCTGAAGGTATCTTATAGGCAAAAAAGTTACGAGGTTTAATGTGACTGCTAATTAGCTTCTATATGAGTTCTCCAGTAGGGGTGAAGGTAATCCGCTGATTGCCATCCTATTATGGGCAGACTTATGAAGCCTAAGAACGAGAGATTAGTCTGGTAAGCATTGCATCCAAGCTGCTTGCATTATCCTCCGCCGATTATCTTTTACTTGTGAAAGGTGTCTGTGTGTGTGCTAGGATAAAGCCAACTTCCAACTCAGCCGTGGTTGTATCGACCAAATCTTCACTTTGCGACAAATCCCAGAATGGGGGGATTAATGTTTGTAGAACTGTACTGAACCAAACTGAACTGTTATTGGAGAAAGGATGGAGTCAATGAACACCACAAAATGATGGTGAATTTCCAGCTTGGACACATGGAAAGTGTGGACGAAACTTGTGGGCATGTAAACAGCTAGAAATGCCTGTTGGAATAAAATAAACAGTACGAAGAAAGAAGAAAAAAGATTAAAAGCGTATAAATATTTTCCCCACTTGTTGTCAGTCGAAATGATCTCTAAGTTTACTAATTATCAATTCACGTTTTCTCCCCAAACAACCACGATTAAGAATAAGACTGTTCCTCTGCTTAGAGGTAGGTACTCGAGAGAAGTTTACTAGGCATGGTATCGGCTGAAAGATAAGATAGGCTTTCAATAAATTTTGGTTACGTTAATGGTTGACGCAGAATAGCAAACGACTTGGAAATATGTGACTGAAATCAAAGTCACAATTGTCTTGAAAATGGTGTTGGCGGTAACTGAGTTTGGTGGTTTTCACAAGATTCTGATCGCTGATCTTGGCATTTAGATTGGAAACGTTTTGTCACTAGTCGAGGTGTCAACATTAGTGCCTAGAACGATTAGTAATGAAAGGTTTCCACCTAAATGTCATGCCTAGCGATCAGGACCCCGTAGAAGAAAGTACCGAAGTGCTTTGAATCAGGAAATCTGCATGTGTCTCCATTATTTTCATTATTATGCGCAAATCTTTTCAGAGGTTCAACAATTGGATTGAGGTTCTTGTTCTTGTCTGCCGGGGACAAATACCGAGGAGCGGTGAAAATGTGCGAATTAACAGTTAGGGAACGTCTTTAAGCTACTCCCATTCTCCTATGCCTGAAAGGCTAAAAGGAGTATACGTCTACCCTATAAGACTCTTTCAACACATTTGGTTCTAGGGGGATTGTTATTTAACATTCATCGCTCCTGTTCATTTTGTTGTCAAAATTACGTGACAACTTTCATCTTAACAGCAACAACACGCTACTGGGTTACATGATTTATTGGAATTGGTGAATTTTGTCTTTTTATATCACTTCCCGTGTTATTTTGCATTGAAGTTAACAGTACTCGGAATTGGGTAAGAACATACCTGTTTCACAGGAGTTCTCGAGGCGACATCTGCTGGAAGATTGTAGGGAAATGCCTAGATAATTAGTACATCTTGCAGTATGTACGCACAAATATACCTTTGTAAGATAGGTCAGGTAGTCGTGGTAACTTTTCAAGTTTGGTTTACCGTCGAGGAGTTGACCAGTCACTGACCACGCACCGATGATATTTCCTCGGCTGGCAATGAGACTTTTGCGATCGAAATACCAAGATCAAGGATTACAAAATTTTGTTAACTGTCACTCTGACCTACGAAATACACAAACTTCAGCTTCGGCTGCATCAGATATTCTTCGGATCTGTGTGGCGAAAGACTGAACCCGTGCGTGGACAAATTAATCGTTGTAACAAAGACGATTTTGTCATAATCTGCGGCAAATGAATATAATGTCAAAGGCAGATGGTCAAGAAATTTTGTCTCGATTTAGTTTCATTTTTGGCAGTATTTTAGCTTCACGTAAAATCATCGTTTGAAGTTGCCTTTTTAGGTTGGATTGAAACTTCTTGTTAAATGATGAAAGTTGGGACCACCGAAGCACGTGCAAATACTGAAAATAGGAGACAAATCGATCATTCTGTAAGAATTCGACAGAAATGCACTGAGATGCATGTATGATCCTAGCACCATTGTATACACAACAGTCCCAATCTTCCATATGGAGAAAATGGTTGGAAATTTCTTTCTACCAAGTGTTACTATTCCGTTTTGATATTCGTTCCCGTCAGGAAGTGGCTGACCAACAATGTATTCCGGTTTAGAATAGGGCCGCAAAACAGTCTACATAAAAGTAGAAGAAAGGTGGGGAATTAATGGAACACCACTTACAAGTTGAGAGCGCGTCTGTAAGAATAGATGCTTCGAATAGAAGAATGCCACTGACTGGTGCAATGAACCATATCAACAGTTGTTTCAAATCATCGCTAGGAAGGATTTCATGAACCACAACCGGTTAACCTAGCTAGACTTAAATGAGACAGTCCAGCGGCTAAAGTTCCCACACCATTTTGTCATGCTTTCGACTGACAACCTCGATTCACCATCCAACCACCATCTGCCTCGAAGAATAGCGTACGCCGAGGCGCAAAATGTCCTAACTGCCGTGATCTAGCTCTTGGCACATGAGCTAGGACTTCGAGCGGTTAATGGCAGAAATGTTCTTTCCAGGCTACAGGCCACCTGTCTTTTTTAAAACCAGTGTTTCCTCAGGTTGCCACTGTGTGCACCGTTATTGATCCCTCGTAATTCATTAAATACCTCTAAGCAAAACCAACACGCCCACTGCAAACTTGCAGAAATAAAACGGATTAACAGAGAGAAATTTCTATCCAATGGATAGGAAAAAAATTGTGGAATGAAAACCATAGAAAAAGGAAGCGGGCAATTGACAATGATAGTTCAACTGAGTCAAACCAAAGTGCCTCCCTTTTGGGTGTTCACGGGAGGAAGAGTAATAGATAATTCGGATTGCAGAACAAAATAACAGAAACACTTGAGAGTCCATGACTTAAAGCAAGCAAGTGTCAAGCATTTGTGTGTGCACACGCTAGAGTGGCTGAGGTAGACTACACTGAAATGGCATTCAGTCATTTTCCGGTAGTGAAATAGGCACTTGTCATTCATGTTTAGATATAGTGACTACGACAGATCAGTTCTGACAATGCATCTTTTTCCTCCTCGTGTCTTCCCAGAAAACGTTGCAAAAGCATGGTTCTCAGTTCACGGTAGATCAAATGCACAGAAAGATCTTTCAGACTACTGGACAATCGAAACAGACGCAGTACGTTCGGGACCATTTTGAAAGTATTTTCGAAATCCGGTGATGCAGCACACTGACTTCGGCATCGTCTGCTTGAACCGGTGGAATTCAGTAAGCCAAGCATTCGTGCACGTTTGTCATCGTCATTTTCTCGACTGTCTTCGTCGGTGTCCATACATCTGGAGCAGTAGGAGTCGGGCGAAGCTGGATGCTTGCTCCTTGACTGTGACCCTCTGTGCTTAATCCCACCAACTTTTTCACGTAGTTGGTGGTGATGATGTTGACTAGAATGGCTA
This sequence comes from Fasciolopsis buskii, assembly GCA_008360955.1. Classification (NCBI taxonomy): domain Eukaryota; kingdom Metazoa; phylum Platyhelminthes; class Trematoda; order Plagiorchiida; family Fasciolidae; genus Fasciolopsis; species Fasciolopsis buskii. Next base: position 454,792 of record LUCM01001167.1, on the reverse strand, counting down.
CGAATTTGGTTGCGACTTGAACAATGACAAAGTGCACGTTCAGTCTTATTATCGCATTCGGCATTCGCTTTGAGACCACGCACAGTTCGGTAGATTTGTCGATCTAGAGAGCGCGTATCACTGGAATCCGTGCCACTGGAAGAAGAGATCCTGGAGCAGTCTGATTGAGAATCCTCGCTGATGCAAATACTTATGCTGACTTCTTCACTTTTATCTCTTTGAGATTCCCTAGGATAAATCCTTCTACGATGAAGAGATCGTGAACCAGAGGAATAACTGCGACTTGTTTCTCGTGAAGATGTGAGCGATTCCGGACTCCCTATCTGAGCACCGGAATGAGTTTCCCCCGACTGACTAGAATGAGTTGGTTTCATCAGTGTGCCTTGAGCAAAGCCAGCTGACCAGCTGATAGAATTTCTTTTCTGATTTACTGCAGATGCCTCAAGGGAATTGGGTGGATGACACATCTGCCCTGTCACACCAGTGGCCATGTATTGAAGCATAAATTCGGCACTCGTTCCATCAGACATTACCATTTGAGCCTTGGCATTACGCGAGAGAGGTCTGCTAAGATCTTGCTGGCTTTGGATTGAGCTTCTGGATCGGGAATCTCCACCATCTTCTAATGTATGTTTACCGCGTTTTCTCCTTAATCTACCCAACTGGTTTGAAATTTCCGTATGACGCACGGCCTTTTGCTTATTTGCTGTCGAATGTGTTTGTTCAATCAAAATTGTAGGATTCTCTTGTGAGTCAATGTCAACTTCGATGCGTTTTATATTAGAAAACTGGGTTAAGCGATCAAAATTAATATTTTCAGTTTCTAGTGTGTATTCATTTGCTCGCTTATTCATAGAGATTTTGGAAATTGCAATGAGCTGGGAAGGCTTTTCCTTATCCGCGGGTATCTTCTGCAAACTTCGTGTATCGGATGGTTCAACCAGATCACCGGCCGGTCTGTCGTACAATCCACTCAGATCGGGAACGGTGGGTTTCAATGGATATGCCTGTCGTTTTGTCTCAGACAATGGTTTATTGGACAATGAAACAGGACGGGCTGGTTGAAGTGTCGGCTCCGGTTGCAGATGCATTCGGAGGTCGGTGATCTGATCACAGTCCAGGATCTCACCGTCCATTCGGGAATCTAAACTTCTCTCGTGTGTTGGATGCTGAGGTAACGATCGCAGCATGGTGGTCGAAGTGGTGCTGGGCAAACTTTCTTCATCTGGGCTAGGTTGCCGCATACTTTGTTCAGAGCTCACCCTTTCACCGACCATAACCGTTAAAATAGTGGATTTTTTTGCAGAGCTACGATATTTTTGAGCTTTACGGGATCGTTTGCCACCGCCACCCTTCCCAGTACCAGATCCTCGAGGATTTTTAAGCACTGACTCCTCCTCCTTTCTTGGTCGCTTCGATGAATGACGCAACACCTCATCATATCGGGTAGATGGATCCTCGGAGTATAGAGGAGCGTGATTGATGACTTTAGTTGAGCCGGATCCAGATTCCTGAGGTTGTTCTGCGTCCATAAGCAAGCCACTTTTCACTGTCTTTGATTCATTTTCAATCGGTTCATTAGATTGTAAAGGCAGAATCTCTGGTTCCGAACACACCATATTCTCTGACGGTTTTGAAGTTGGAAGTCGTTGTTGTAACCCAAGAGTCGTCGTTTGGTTTTCTATAATCGGTAATGTACTTTTGAATGATTCCGATCTAGAAGAACCGTGATCGATATCTAGAACAGGGTGTGAGTTTTCGGGACAATGACAACTTGGAGAATTGAGCGAAGCTGCTGCCTGAAGACATTTTCTTTGGAAAATGGACTGTCTTCTGTCTGCCGAATTAGCATCGGATGCTCGTTTTTTCCCCGAAATGTGTGATTCTTTTATTGAAGGCAATGAGAATTTACGCGGTCGTGCATTTAATCGTGATCTTTCCAAATTATTTGTTAATCCCAGACCAGTAAACTCTCTTGGTCGTTCACGATTTAACGGGACTAATTTTTCACAATCAAGAAGACTGTTGTCCGATTTGATAGATTGTTTACATGCCAAATCGAGTGAATGATTTGACTCACGCCTTGAGTTTATGTCCGTGTAATTTGGTACATCTACTTGCTTCATTATTCTATCTGCAACAGATTTATCGAAAGAACATCGTGACATGTTACTAATAGCACTCTCCTTGGATGTTTGTTCTAGATTGCCCTGTGGTTTACCGACACATTTTGATGGTTCCATTTCATCGACCGAATTTCCCATGGTTTGGGCGGTGCATGTTGGAAGTGGACTGAGAATGTTTTGAGAACCCTTTTTATCCTTTTGGGACGTTGTACTGAGTTTAACTGGCCAAGTATCTGCATTGCAGGATATTTCAGCTTTTAAATTGTTCTTTTCAGGACGATCAGACTGGACGAAATGGAACTGACCAGAACCCATTGAGAGTGTCCGGTGTCTAGCGGTCGGCGATCGCCAACATATTGATCCAGGAGAGGTATTATGTATTGGTTCATTCATACGTGGTATCTCCGAATTTGGAATTGATGATCGCGTGGATGGCACCTCGTCTGGAATATTAGTCCCCTTACCATGATAACTATCAACTGGCAATGAAAACAAGTTAGGGCAGCAGGTCTCATCTTCGGTTGGATTCTGGGAATGACTGGGCGTTAATAGGCGAGAATCTCTAGATTCAGTGAGCGTGTTGCTTGCACCAGGACGTATTCCTTCTGGAATCACGACAGACGAGTCAACCTGATGTCGAGATTGAGTTCTTTGGGTTTGTTTCTCCGAAATAGTTGTTACAGGCTTATCTGTGTTTTTGTCTCTTGAAGTGTTGTAGCCGTATGCTGAACTTGGCTTAGTGGGATGTTCCGATGGTTTGTTTTTATCTGATTCAGGAGTTGATGGAACTGCTTCAGAATGCAAACATAAATTCATAGGTTCGGATTTTGAGGATTCTTTTTGGCTCACTTCGCGATGACCAGAAACGTCGGGAACACATTTTGGGTCCCGCAACTGAAACTGCATGAATTGCATTGGACTCGGATGCCCCTCATTCCTTGTAGGTAGAGACCGGCTATTTGTTGCATTTTGTTCCACCTTTATTTGTCCTCCATCTGGTTTTTGCTCCGATTCCAGAATCGTTGAGAGGCTGTGAATTTCTGGTCTTTTATCACTCCTTATTTTTCGAATCGATCCTGCTCCTTGAGGTACGAACTCACTAGGGACTGTGCCCGTCCACGTCGAGGTTTGTGGAGACAGGGACAAATTTCGCGTGTCCTGATCCAGTTGTTTTTCACAAACTTTTGTGAAACCAGAAAGTTCATTTTCGTCCCTAAATTTCAAATGACAACCCTCCCGTTCTTTATTGATCATGTGAGGGTAGGCTATGATACAAGGTAGATTGGATACTCCTGACCCTTCTTGGTCCAGTTGCACTGGATTTTTTGACAGATTTGATGATTTTGGCTGTTTAAGTTGGTTTGTCGACAGTTTGGATTGTGTATTTTCACATAGTGTCGGTTCTTCAGTGTTCACTTTGTACCCTCCGATTTCTCCGGATGTCGTATTTGGGTCAGTGAGACACGCGGGCGTTTGAATTTCTAGCATTTTTAACACGGTATTCTGCACAAACTCTTGGTTTGATGTACTGGGATTTCCGTTTTTAACTTCAAAACAGGAAATTAGATCTGATCTTTGTCCGGTGAGCTGTCTCTTGTTTTTTGTTGAACCGATTTCTGTCCTTTTAGGCAGAGAGCTCTGAGTCTCGTCCGGAAAACCATTCATTTCATTAGTGTTCTTATTGAATGGCACAAAATTGCTCAGTTCCTTCAGCGACATGACCGGTGATAACTCCTTGATTTTATCTGAAAATTCCGAAGTCGAACTACGCTGATCGGTTCTGGTCTGTGCCTCGATATCTGTGAGAGATGTGGAACCTCTGTTCACTTCAAGCGATTCTCCTCTAGCGACGATGTACGTGTTTTGCCTCGAATCCGTCTCATGTGACCCTTTCGTCCCCGTTATTTTATCGCTGGATGCTTTGGAAGGATTACTTAGGCTCAAGAAGACATCCTCTGCAGTGCACGGTGATGACACATCCTTCGGACAAACAGATTCCGCAGCGGCATCATTGTCTGTATTCCCGATTTTCGTTGAAGAATCTCTGATTGGAGAATTATCGCTGTTCTTGTTTAATTTAATAATACCTGCCAGCTCATGTTGCAATGGACTTATTTCCATTGCGCTGATCGCTTCACTTCCTTCCGTTTGTGGCTGTACTAGTATATGATAATCCGAATTCATTTTTGCCATATCAGTCGAGTCACTTCCAAATCGAGGTGGGTTAGAATCATTTAGATTAGAGCTTGGACTAGGTGTTTTCAAAGCATTGCTCTTTTTATTAGGATTGACACATGTGAGAATTTCATTAGGTTCAATTTGCCTGCTGCCTTTAGGCTTGAAATTCTCAATTCCCTTCGTTGGAAGTGTTTTTTCTGTGGCTGATTGTTTGTTCCGGAAACATTCTTCATGAGTTTCCAAAGATTCGGAATTCATACTCATTATATGATTCATCTGATCCGATGAACTTTGTTGTCTTTGGTCTACGCCACCGACGCTATCAAACTGTTTCCCGTTTGGTCTTGTGGTGTTCCAACCTATTGGCTCACCTGTACTTGAACAGAATAAAACATCTTGTGAATTTGTTGTTCCGGTCTGTTGAGCACCAGTTGAATTCACGTTTTGCCTAATTGAAGATAGATTTGTTTTCAGAGGAGCCTTATTCAGATAAAATTCCGAACCATCAGCTGGCACCTCCTTTGGAATGATAGACTGTTCTGCCAAATTTGTTAACGAATCGTTTCGAAATCCATCAGAAGACTTTACCGGCAATATTGGAGTAGGCTCATTAAGCATGGGAACTTTCTGTTCCGTTGAGCAGTATTGATCAAGCAGAAGTTCGTGTATATGAGGATCCGGTTTAAGAGACCCACAGCCGCATTGTGGAGTTTTGCCCATGCCACATGGGAACGATTTGGCCTCTGCTACTACGAGTGTTGGTCTTGATTCACCTTTTTCACCACTGGACGACAACTCCACGTCAGGTATACCTGTCGAATGCTTGGACTCCGGTAAGCCCACGTTGTTCAACGGAAGTTCTGTTTGTCCTGTTAAGGTAGGATGGGCAAATTGTTTGCCCGATGCGTTCTCCAACACAGTATCTGTCGCAGAAGGTCGTTTTTCTGGTCCCACTTTGTACGGCTTCTGATTGGTACTGTCGCTGAAGGTTCTCAACGGACTATCCAAAACGTCTAATAAACTGACACCGGTGTTTGCCCCATCAGCATGAGCTTCCTTCCTTAAATTTGGCGCTTCAATTTCCAGAGATTTCGTGGGCCTTTCAGAAGTTTTCACGTTAGACGGTTTAGTTTCGTTTACCTTCTGGACTGACGGCGAGGCTCCAAGAACTGAAACATGAGATGGAGATTTCGGGCTAGGTTTATCATTCATATCCACACTGGTGGCCCCATGATCAGCAGAGAAGTTCGGGCGACGTGAGTGTACTTCAGATCTTGAGTCCCCGTGTTGCTCGGCATTTGGGGCAGGTGTTGGAGAACGCACTTCCTCTGATGATCTGAGGGGTTTCGATTTATCTACATGCAATAAGTCGATTTCAGACTTCGGCAGATGATCATGTCTGACAAATTTCTTCGCTCTCGGAGACTCTTTATGTTCTCCTTTATATTCAGACATTGGAGAAGATTCACGCTCAGTTGATTTCCTAGCTTTTGTCAGTTCCTCCTGTTCGTCTTCCCTAACTGGCTCTGTCCAGTGTTCGTGTTTGGTGGATTTCCCCAGATTTGGAACCTCACATCCTTCCTTATGCACCGATATCGCAGAACGATTGTTCTCATCGTAATTCATCTGTTTTCTGTTGTTATCCTCTTTTCTAGCACATACTACATCTTGTTTACATTCCGCATTAATTTCTGGTTTTCTCGCTTCTTGTTTTTCTTCGTTCGATGTTTTATCCGGAGTTTGCTCATTTTCACACGATATTCGGCGTTTTACCGCTCGTTTAACTTCTTTGTCATCTGATTTCACAATTGACTTTATATTTTCTGGATAATAGTCAAATGCTTGGTCGGCTTGATCTGGTATACTAGATAGTTTATCGTCAAGTGTGTTTTCTAGTATTCGTTGGTCACTGGTTGATTTGCCTACAACACTAGGGATCCGTTCAGTATTTCGTCTCTGCCATCGGTGACCAAATAGTGATTCTCTGTTTCTGCCATATGTAGATCTCCGTTTTTTTTGTAATTCTTGTACCTTGGACATTCGAAATGCCTGTTCCAATTCGATTAGTTGTAACGCGTTATGGCGCAGTTTCTCTACAACGCGGTCTATATCTCGGTCAAAATGCGATCGTCGCTGTTCGTTCAAAAACTGTTTCCAGTGTGGATCATCCTTCGTCAGCTCATGCACATCCTTAGCGAGACGAAATACTTTTTGCAAGCGATTCTGTTCCATGTTATTTTCGGTAAGCTCATTCATCCAATCCTCGAGTATAGCCGAGTCTGATGTTCTGAGTGCTGATTCATCTTCATTATGATCATGTTTTGGTCTTTTTGAATACAAGCTGTGGGCAGATTCTCTAAGATGTTTTTGGTGGTGTTTATGCTCTGTTGAATTTCTAATCAACTGGGAGGATTCTGGACCGCTAACAGACGGTCGGAATATCATTTTTGCATTGTCAGTAGTCTGCTTCTTGTGATCTTGAACAACTGGTTGAACGACAGCCTGTTTTGCCAACGTGACAGTACCCTCAAGAATAGAGTTCAGCGTTTCTGTGGACGGTGGAGTCGAACACCTTTCGGTCTCGTCGGCAATGTGAGGTCCCAAACTGTTATTCTTTGGACTAGTAATTCCACGAACTTGATCTTCATCGTACATTTTAGCAGGATCTGCTTGGATTCTTCGAGCTTTATCAGTCTCGTTTGCTACGGCTTCAGAAGTAGACATCTGGCTCGATTTCTTAGGTGGAACAAGCTTCTTTTTATGCGTTTTACAAAACGTTGTGTTATCATCAGCTCCATGTTTGCGGTTAAATAGTGGTCCCCTAGGAAGGAAGTGTAAAAAGTATACTGGGGATAATTTGTCTTTTCTTCTTCTCGATCTATTTTCGTCCTGTGCAGTTTGATCTCCAGTGGTCGACAACATTTCAGCGTCGACTTCATGTTCAGTCATGTTTACACATTTACCATCCTGTCCTTGCAAGTCATTGCCTATAATACCGGTCGCCAAAGCTTCGGAAGATTCAGGTTTGGTGTCGGAATCAGGTGGATTTGTCAATTCGATTTGCTGTTTCTGACCGCGTAAATATGTCACTTCTTCAGATTGTGGCTTCTGTGCATTCTTCTCATTCGCTGTGACTGTGCCGTCTACTTTTTTCTCGCTCGTTGGTGATAATGGACTTAAACGACCTGGCAGACCCGTGCGTTTTAAGTTTTCCAACATCCTTTCCATTCGTTTTGGCAAGTTGTAATTGAGATATTTCAAGCTCGAACCTTGTTGCTGACTTAGACCCAATCCACTTCTTATAGGCGAAACAGAAACCTGATCCAGTGCAAAGCTCACACGCCGCTCACTGTTACCACGACCGGACCAGTCATCCTGACTGGATTTTCTCCCACTAGCCTGTGTTAATGCACTAGGTGCAGTAAGTGTTAGTAAATCTTCTGCCTGAGATTTATCAGATCGACAAATTGTGCAGAACTTCTCTGGAGTCGTATACCGAGGATTACCGCAATCCAGACTGGAACATTCAGGATCTAATAGTCGAATCGCACTATTATCCGGACTTTCGCGTGCACTGAATGAGGTGGGACCTGGATCTGAACGTAGTAGACGTTGCATCTTTTTGGTTGGGTTACCCTCCTGTTTCAGAAGGTCGTTCAGTGACCAGTTTACACTGTCGTCGAATGTTACTCCGGTGCTAATGGGATGTCCTTCGGACAGAGGGGAAACTTGCTTGTTCAATCGAGAACCGTTGAATTTCGAACGAATGCTCAATTTGCTCGGACGGCCCAAGCAACCAGTTTGGGAAGCAGAGGATTGCTCAGTTTTACGCTCACCAAGGCGACGCATTCCGAAGGAGAAAATGCTACGGTTCTGAAAGTTGGACTGTTCCTTATATGCATTTCTATACTGGAGCGAAGAATAACGTTGTGGAATATTGGAGCGACCTTTATTGTTTATCTCATTTGATACTACCATATCTGCAAAAGGCAACTGACAGAACTCTGGAGGTATCGGAATAAGTCGAGTTTGCTTTGCTTGTGGTCGACTCTCGCAAAGTTTTGACCCAGAATTCTGTTTGGTGATAGTTCTCAGATGATCTTCTTGATCTTGACGTTGCGATCTTCTCACTGGTGTTTGTAAATTACTAATGGTACCGTTTGATCGAAATTTTGAAGAGGGATGATTAAACGTATCTTCTGGGATGCTCATTATTCATTAAAAGTTTCGGAGTTTCGCTGCCCGCACACATTGGTCGATCAGTTCATTTAGGTTTGAACTGATACGGAAATCCTGTGACCCGGGAAAATCCTCACGTGATCTACTGAGATTCAGAGAGCTCTTCGTTGAATCACTTGACTTTGATCGGTAGAATTACTGCGACATTCCTTGTACGGGATGTATACGGTCTGGCTAAATCAGTTTGTGCAGTATGCGTTAGAAAAGGTGAAATTTGAGCTTAAACGTGTACGTTGCCAAACGGAAACACGAACAACTGTAGATGATAACTGATGCGTACTGGAGTAAAGCGTTGATAAATAGAAGACGGGTGAAAGCCATTGCTGACCATCACCGATCACAATAACCTATGAGACCACTTATTACAAGACTGTGATTTACTTGTAAACGAATAGGATACTGAATGATTACGGAATATTGACCTGAAAACTTGGGAAGAGTTCAAGAATACGAAAAGGGTTTGGAAATTGTCTAGTGACAGCAACGATGTGGCATCGGTACACTTTTATCGTTATCAGTCGATCACGATGTTTAATCACCTGAGTACCGCGTCTCTCTCTTGTCTACCGTTTATTCTGTTGCACATTGTGATGGGTTTCCCAGTTGGGCTGGTCAATACGTAGCCCTGACGTACACGACGTCAGCATTACAATAGCACAAGCCTGAATCCTAGCGGGACATGAATACACACCAGGGCTGGGGACACAATGATATGGGCTTGAGGTTTCAAGTCCTATAGTAGCGTAACGGAATGGCACGGACCAGACATCACTGTGACTGAGCAGTGACACGGAAACTAAGCCCGAAACCTGAACAACTAGCCCAACGCACAAGGGAGAGAGAAAAAACCAACACAGAACACAGCCGTGTGCTTATCGGTGACATACAAGTACAAGTCAGAAGTCAAGTGACCTCTATCGTTCACAGAGTTTGTGGCGTAGCCTTGGTCGCTAGGGGAAACAGCCAATCACACAGTGATATTTCGAGAATAATAATAATATTAAAATGTTCAACCGTTCAATATTTAAAATAACATCGATTTCAAAATCTATCGGAAAGTTTAGGTTCTTGCAGAAAGATAATAAGAAAATTAAAATCTGCGACAAAAAAAAATGCTAGAATGGCCACCGTCTATAACACTGCCTACTAACTGTATATATAAATATATAAAAACATGCAGTGTTTGTGTGTGTGTGTGTGTGTTTGTTTATGTGTGTGCGAAGCCATGGAACTCACTTCAGAACCGAAAACCAAGGTTCTCCCATCATAAACTTGATTGAACAAGTTAAAAATATGCACGCAACGCAACACCGGGACCATTTCTGTGCTCGAGACCGCTACGATCAAAATGGTTGTCCACACTATCACAAAGTACCGAAAACGAAATCGATGCATATCATGAGTCATACCACTGAAATGACAGGGGATAGATGAAGAAGCAAGTGTTTGGTCAGATCACGTTTCTAACTGAGCAATGTCAAATGCTTTGATGTATTTGAGCAATGCAGTACTTATGACAATGTATACGATCTTAAATGAGTTTTCAGAGCTGGTAGCTATTTTGTTCTACAATGCATTCTGATTTTGCTGATTGGTGGAACAATCTTACACCATTAACTTTATCAACCATTCTGGAATGTGTTCAAGTGCTTCTGATGCAAGCTGTCGGTTCGGTCCCCGCTCTGTTTCATCGCACGCGCATGTGACCGGACAAACTACTTCATCTTGACTGTCCGGGTTCCTCTTCCGGATGCCTGATAGGAATTCAAGTTAGACATTCGGGAGCGTGCTATTCGAGATCGACTATTAAGTGTGATGCACTTCATAAGATGGTTATTACTTTGCTTTCCTTTGTCGAATACCAACAAGAATCACATATCCTATATCGACCGGTCGGCGACTGGCCGTGGGCTTTACACTTACATTCAATGGCATAGGAATCCACGCGCATATGCATGATTGGTGTTGAACAGTCAACCGGGCCTACTGACCTCAAACAGGCATCCTCTTATGTAGATTTATAACAAAAACGCACGGGCCTTTCCGAGGCCTGTGAAAATGGACTTCGTCTATATTCCAAATGCGTATATACCTTACTGTTGCCACAGTGCAGTGGGACACTGTAACCCGCTAGTACTAACTGAATACAATTGCTTGTAGTCATTCTGTCCAAGCAATGGGACATAACAGTTATCACCCTTGTGTACCAGTCAAAAGTCTACTAGTCTCTTCGGGGCTCCATATGCGGTGTCATATTTAAGCCTACTTCGGCTGCGGATTTCGATGAATCCTTCGGGATAACTGTTATGTCTCAGCGGTTCCAAATGTAGCACATCTTTTCCCTCCAACCTATCAGAGGCGGAGATAATCTTGATGTGATAAAAAAGCATCGTCTTGAAACCATTTTCGTAAGTAACTACAGTGATAAACTTAAATATTGATCACTTTATTTTCCTTTTCAGCGAACGAGGTGGTGCAGTGTCCCATCTGATCGCTTCATTCTATTTCACATGTGCGACTGACCATCAGCGATAGGAAGTAATAACATGGTGCAGACATTCGAGTTATTTTTTTATTAATAAAACTAACAATTCGTTTGATTTGAGCTTGTTACACTGTTTGGAGTCAAAACCAAAGTTTATGCTCTCGGATGCTTTATTCACAAATAAAGTGTCAGAAGTGCTCAAGAATATGCCGATATCCAATGGGAAAAATCTATACACGAAACTGCACTTCAACGGTGATTGTAAGTGTGAACTACTGGCTCGGCACCTGAGAAAACAAAATTGCACCGACTTTCGGTATCGTCATCAAACTACGTGCCAGATGATCAGTGATTTCTCTAAATCTATTGGGAAACCTCATTCATGTTAACGGATTCATTTGCTTGCTTTTGTTCGGAAAGCTAGTTTGCTAAAGTGAAAAGACAGCAGTTGCAAATAGTCAAGAACAAGCTGGTCCGGTTGAAAGTCCGTGAAACCAGACGAGCGACGGCTGTCATGAAGTGAAGGTAAAGGAAACGGTCTGAAATTGGATCTGAACGTAAGTCCCTAATCTCTCAACCCAAAGCAAACCATTACAGACACTTACTTTACTTTTTATTGAACACAAAGTAGACAGTGAAATCTATGGCTCACTCAACGTTGCGTCATCATGTGCAAACTCCACGAAGTCCGGTTGAATCCGAAAGGCCTCGGAGATTTTCCATTCACAGGTTTATCAACGAAGGTACTCGGCGAAATCGGAGTGCAACAGATTATGTAAGATGAGGTTGAAGCAATCGTGATAAAGTTAAGAAAATGGAGTGGAGAGTTGATCCGCACAATGATTATTATAAGTTTAGTATCGATAATTTGGTCTTCACGCAATTATCGTTGAGTGACAAAGCTGAGTTGGTTTTGTTATACCCGTCTGATCACAGTATGCTAGCAACTTATGATGAATTCAAACGTCTGGATTGCTGAGAAAAAGGGACCTGTATTATCCAGTGTGAGGAAACTGAGGATCGAATTCGTGGAGACTTGTTCCGTTCATCCTAGGCTCCATTCAGAAATCCGCTGACCGGTGACAACTGGAGAAGTAGAAACCACCCTGCAGTATGTTGTTCAAGCTAACGCTCAGATATCTACTGCCGTGCAGACCCAGCAGCGTATTGTATCCCTTTTTAAGGACATATTTTACGTTATCTTTGCTTTTAAATCTCATATTTCATTATGGCAATATGCTGAAATAGGGAGATGGAGAGGAACATGTGTCTTCTTGCTAGTGTTTTATTGAATCATTCAAAATAACTTATATGAAGATATTATTTTTTCAGAGGAATCTGCATTTCGTAAATATCAGGACGGCGGTGGCCAAACGGAAAAGGTCGTGGCGTTTGAACGTGAAAGTTACAAGTTCGAATCCTCCCACCACTGGCCAACTTCCCCACTTGGCAGCCCTCTGCTGACCGCGGCCCCATTCCTGAATATTGATGTACATTGCTGTTTCATTGATAAAGGAAGTAAAAGGTAAAAGATAAAAAATGAAAAAAAGGACCAAACAATGTGAGGAGTATATCGAGAAATTGATGCGTCATGTACTGGATTTTTTATTGTGAATAATTAAATGTTAATAACACAGCTTTGCTATTAACATTATATCATTTACAATAAAAAGAATTTGCATTTCCTTTTCAGGGTGGCGTAAATGAGCATCGGTGATGTGTTGTGACATGACTGATGAAAGTCACTCAAGCAGGCTAGGCGTTCCGAGATGAAGCTATCCGTGTCTTTCATTTCCTGAGACTTTGAAGTCTTGACGTGCCTTGTGGACCCGAAGCTGACGCTGACTGTTCAGGGTTCCGCATTACCCTTTATATGAATTTAGGAACAATGGCTAACGAATTCCGGTTTTGTTTTGTTTTCACCTCGTGGATTTCTTTATCGTGTCTATGTGCTACGAACAAGGAAAGTTACCGTAGTTACATATTTCTGTCAGAATGAGAATCCACGGAAGTCAAGCTTGTAAACCTGTTGCTCCAGTTACAGAAGCGCTTCATGAAACCGCTTGAGCAGTCCTGGCTGTGATCTTCGAAAGCCAGCAAAACTCAGATACCTCTTTCGGAAACCTTGCATGCGTGGTAGGTAGTAGAGAGTCCATCCCATATTTACTTTGCTTAGTGAACTTCTATCAACTACGAACAGTAATTAGTTCGCAGATCCCTTTTTTCAAACAGCATCCCACGAGTTTTTGGTAGGGGAATTTTAATAAGAAACCGTAAATAATATTTGTTAACTATGTATTCCACCTGACACGTAGATTTACGAAGATGTTGATCAGTGGGTTAGGCTACCGTAAATTAGCTTATTTTTTTACTGCAAACGGAAGACTACCGCGTGGGGAAGTTGACCGACGGTGGGAGGACTCATACTCGCAGTTTTTCTGTCCGAAGGCTGCTATTTTATCCGCTTGACCAACGCCGGTCATTGAAGGGATAGTCCGAGGGCTGCCTCACCGACACATATTGCGCGTCAGAGAGATCCCGATTAGGGTGTGCCACGGAGAGCCTCCATCTAAGGCCAATGCGCTCGTGATCACGCTGGTCCCGGAGCCACTGTTGATTTTCCCGTTGCAATTCAGTGAAAGGTCAAATCCTAGACGTCTCTTTACCTAAGTGTAAATGTGAGATGACCACCTCAAACGTGTTTCGACAAGCATTCCAGGACTTTTAACGGAATCCACCCTAGTGAGTGGTTTATTAGTAATCAGGGGAGGATCACATGAATAGGTGGAACAAAGGGAGTGAACAAACATTAAAAAACGAATAAGATACGATTTGAACAAGCCTGCATGGAAAAATTTTGAAACAATTTGCTGAGAAGGCCACAAATGTTTCCATGCCAGCTCAGGACATGAATGAGGGAAACACCATCAGAAAGACGAAGAGGTATGAAAATCTTAGTTGGTGAATCACCTCAATTAGATTCAAATGGATTACTTGACTGAGATTCACGTGATCATCGTCCCCTCACCTGGTGGAAAAACTGCATGACACGGCTGAATGCCACGGCCAGCGCCTTACTTTCATCTCATCCGAATAGGTATTGCCTCAATTTATTTTATTTCCTACACCTTGCCTCTGAGTGGTTCCAGCTGTGAGGTAGCAGTCAAAATCGAACGACATCAACACAAGGAATAAGGGTGTTAAAATGAACTGCATCAGCCGGTTTGACTATGCAGTCAATGTAATAACTACGGGAAACCTGGGAAAGGCCAGCACCTCATTCGTCTCAGTGAGGAGAAGGTTTGTTGCGTCATACTTGGGCGAGCCTATCGTGCCGCATTTCCTTCAGACCTCGACCAAGTGGACTATATTATTTTAATTCCATTCAATACCATTGCATGCCGCTCGCATTCTCGAACGGAATTTCTGGATGTTAGGAGCAATGTTTGATTTAATAAGATAATAGTCCATGATTAAAGCTGTTATGAAGTAAAAATGGATTAAAAACGAAAATCGTCTGCTTAGCGAGACAAATGTGACTCCGTCTCCCATCTAAAAGGCGGAACTGCCTATGGTCAATGCTACAATTCTTTCTCTATCTTCTCTAGACTACCAGAGTATTTCACGGGTATGGACTCATGTACGTGCATGAGGTGTGTGGCCAGAAATCATGGTTAGATGGGAAAGCAGATAACTCACGGGCTAGCGCAAACAAATTCCATTGCTATCACCAAAATTAAGTGTCTAGGAACAGCATAAAGGGAGATGAGGGAGCGCAGGGTTGACCTTTCACCAGGTCATCAAGGATTGTCGGTCTGTTGGTGATGTTTAACCTTTTTGATTGTATTGATTGCCTGCCTAATCAACACTTACCGATACTTACTGGTTTCTATTATCTTTTATCTTTTACTTCCTTTATTGATGAAACGAAGATGTACATCAATTTCAGGAAGGGGGTCACGGCCAACAGAGGGCTGCCAAGTGGGGAAGTTGATCTGCGGTGGAAGGATTCTAACTCGCGACCTTCACGTTCAAACGTCATGATTTCATCCATTTGGCGACCGCCGGCCAAATTCCTCTGATGATAAACGCAAATCAAATGTATTTTTACTTAAATTCCAAATGTCACCTTTTCTTAAGACTTGTTTGTACAACTGTGGTTTAAAACCTTGAACCACAGCCTAGGAGTAAAAATTCACTGGGTTACTTCAAAAATTGGCAGAACCGATCCAAGTATCACTTACACGAAAAAAAGTTTTGCGGTAGACACGGTCATTACCAGTCGCTCAAATCTGTTTTTACTTCACCTGAAAGTCTTCCTTCACTTGTAAATTAGGTTTGATTCTTTTGAGACCGGACGTTTATTGGCAAACTGATCGCAAATTATTTACGTGTTTATATTAGTTAGAATTTCGTCCTCTTAATTAGCACTGTCCTGATTATCCTGTGCGAGGACCGACGAACTACGGAATTCATTGTGCTTGTGCTATTCATTGAGGTCCGTTTTTACGACGAATACAGCTAGGCTGCTCAGCCATTAAGCTGGAGAACGATTGGGGTTCCCAACCAAGCCTGTGGTTCTAACAAGAACCTGTCCTCACGACAGTGGAGAATAACTGAGTGGAAGTCCATCTTCTTGGATCAACTATTCTTCCACTCCATTCTCCTACTGAGATGTCAGTCCGAATCAATCCCAACCTGAAGGACTAGGTGACTACTTCGTCAGATATCTATCCACTGGTTTCGCAGGCATGTTTGGATCTTTAATTTGGGATGAGCTGTCTCGTAGAGCTCGTTGGGTCAAGGCGGCATTCAAGCTGCTACACCATTTCGAGGTGCAGTCTCATTGTGGTAGTACTCACGCATGAGGTCAACAAAAATGTTTTGATTGCATGAACAAACACGAACAGAGGATAGATTGGATTCAACTATTTTACGTTTGTTTCTCAACTGTGTGCAAGCATTCGCACGAGGATTGCCTCTGGAGGATGACATGGCAGTGGGTACGGAAAATCACACTCAGGAAAAAAACAACAAGAAGAACATAGGCTATCAAAATCAAGCGTACTGAGCAGATGGGTGGGGATCACGGTCATTAGTCCTCCTAACTCCACACTCTTTACCAAAGAAGAGCGAGACTAGTTACAAATTTCAGGTGCTTGGACTAATCAAGTTTATGACGGTGAGAGGCAGCTGCTTCTGCAAGCTCATAAGATTTCTGAATAGAACTGGGTGTATGAAACATGCTTTACGCTTCCCTTATGGTTGTTTATTTCGAGAAGACACCAATTAAATTGAGAGAACTTGATGTTCGCTGTGTTGCTCTGGCAAAACTTTCTCCTGTCATATCTTCTTTTCTTTTGATAGAGTTGTGTGAGGTGTGATTTTTTCTCTCCATCTGTGGTATTTACATTAATCCTTTCTTTTTCATTCTAATTCATCGAACAAACTTCTCGATTTGTCTGTCACTGAACTGCAGATTTCTTTCGTTGCCCACATTAGGCAATATACCAGATTACTAGGGGAAACAAGTTGCACGAAACCGGAAAATCTGCATACTGGTTCTTCCTGGTTGCATCCTTGTGTTTAAACATTGGAACATTCTTTTAGGCGATAATCGAAAAAACTAGAAAATTTTCTTCTTCCCCTTTAGTGATGAGCTTGATCGCCGAGTACGCAGCACTGAACCCTACTGTAATATCCTTCAAGTCAACTCGTTTATCTATTGCACCATGAACAGCATCAATGTATAGACAGTAGTGGTTATTCGATTGACGTCCAGCTAACCAGACAGTGCTAAACTCCCCCGGTTAGACTAGGGAGATCTAAATAGGCATCTGACCTTTGTATGCTCTATCTATTTGCCAAAGTCGTTGATGGTGACAATGAAGATTATCTCTCATTTTAACTTGCAATATACATGGAGAGCTGTGAGCATTGGGAGATTGCCAGAAGTGGAAGGGATTGGTAATAGGAGGATTGGAACTCTTGTTGTTAACGCCCGAACATTACGTTACTTGACTGACATTCAGAATTTTCGAATGGAGCTGATCGACATGGAAAATCCTATAACTCTTTCTCTCTCTCTCTCACAACAGGATAGATTAGGTCTTGTAAATGTATGACGGGGTTAAGTTAGATTGAATCATGTCGAGCGGATGGTGTGAAGCCTCAGGGCCATCACTTTTAAATTGCTTTTTCCAAACAATAAATTTCTAATAGTCAGCAACACGTTTGCGCACCTACACCATAGCCACCCAACTATCTCATGTCAAGGAATGGCAACTTAACCGACATTGAGTTTGATTCTAAAACAGCTGTCTCATTGATCGATCAGAGTGAGACTAAATAATTCCATCGGCTACCACCTGCCAGCTGGTATGGTGGCATGATTAGAAGGCAAGCGTTTAGATATGCAAACTAAGAAGACCATATTATCAGTTTTCTAACCAGTCGGGATGAGCGATCTGAATTCAGCGATAAAACGACATGAACAGAATCGAGTTTAATGCACTGAACAGTCAAAGTGCGACCTGGACTGCTGATGAAATAACGCCAGCCGCACAGGCGCCAATATGCAAACAAAGTAACCTACGCAGTAGTATGTTTCACATATAGATGGATGAACAGAATTTTCCCGGGAGCGCACGACCGGTTTTGTGGTTATTGCCACTGAGAAGAAAAACCAATACTTTCGGGCCCTGTGTCCCTTTTCTGAAGGTTAGCCTTGCCTGACCGACGAAAATCCTTCGACGAATCACAATGCGACTGTTAAATGAAATTATCATCCATTCACGCTACTAACGATTCAAATGAGATTCTAGTGAAAGTAACCTACAGATGTGACGTTTTCCCTCAATAAAACGAGAATTTGTGCTAGATGACTTTGGTCGTTCTCACTTGAGCTAGAAGGGACGTACGATGACGATCGACAGCCAGGAGTGGCTGACTGGAGGGAGAAATTCGGAACAGTGAGTTGACACTACGAAACACACAAGTCCCATACCTCAGCAGTGGCACTCAACATATTGTACTCGGTTGATCTCTGCAGTCCGGTATACCGAGAGTTTTGGTCCGTTCGTGCTGTTTGCCGAGGGATTATGGCTTACCAAAATTGGGTCTAACTGATGGCCTACCTTAGGCTTGCTACCTCTGTTCGGTTTGGTACCGTTTCTTATTGTTCTTCATCCAGCAATGTATGAAAAAACGCGTAGTAAAAAAGAATGCCAACGGGTTCACAAAAGGAATATTAGGTTTCTCACTGCCATCACACTAGCGGCAGTCAATAACCTTCCGAAACTCAGATAGTACGGAATCGACCTCGTTGTGGATGAGGCAAGTCAAGGTAGAAGCACAGTAACGGGTCGAGGGCAAAGATAAGTCCATTGATGTTACGAATATATATATATATATATATATATATATATATATATATATAATGGTATTGGTTGCTGAGCAGGGTAGTTAAATTGCGCACTTTTCACCACAAGCCGAGGTGGAATCATCAGCGCTATGATATTGCGGCGAGCGTTTGGTTGCCATCGTCCGCCTAAATGAGTCACCCAGTCTTTAGTCGATGTTGATTGGTTGTTGGCGGTAACCATACGGTACAGTCTGAAGACTACGGTTAACAAGAAAGAGGGACACAAATAATACAATCAGAAGCAAACGCACAATGCATAAAGTTACCTCAGATTAACCAACAACTTTCGGGTTTATGGGTCCTCACAATTTATTATCAGATGGCTTTAAACAAACTTGTGGTTGGTTTTGTTTTGGAGTCCGTTTGTCAGTGATTATTTTTAAATCGTTTGTTTTCCCACTAAATGACCATTCGACTGAATGTCCATTCCAGCAAACAGGCGGCAACGAAAAGTCCGTAAGCCGAGTAGTCGGGGTCGTTACAACTGTCTGAAGTGAAAATGCCAGGTGCTGGTTTGTACACCATTACATTATTGTTCGTGTTTCTTTTCGTTAGGACTGTTATAGTTACCGTGCTAATGGGCGTGGCTGCACTTAGCAGATGGCTAAATTGCTTTAGGCTAGAGAGGGATTTTTGTGCGTTACATGTAGTTTGACGTGGATTCCGATCGCTGACCAGTTGGCGGTTCTGCTACACCCATTCCGTGTCATATAGATGCATGTGAATTGACCATGATTCCTCGTGAACTCAAGATCGGAACCTAACTGGGTATTCATGGTTTCAGGACTCATATTTCCCTCGGATCGTTTCACGTCAAGCGATAAGGTATAGGGAAAATCAAGTCCTCAACACTAAAGATATATTTAAGCAAATTTTTGGACCGGTGCAGTTCTCATTATTTCGGATCTGGCTGATGCCAGTATGCGAATGCGGCTTGATTCGTACTCATCAGGGGATAACCGTTGTAGCCTGTGATCAGCTCCGGTTGGTGACCGGGATAGCTATGTTTGGCGCGGTCTGAAATGGGAGAAAACAGAAATAGGCGGTGTCGGAAAAACGAAAGCGAAGATCAGATAAACTGAAAAACGGCCTGGTGGAAAGTCGGAACGTTTCTCCTTTATTTTACCATTCACTAGTCACGCACATTCAGAAGTGGTTTTTGAGGTTTTTGTCATGTTATTTGTATTGCTCGTTTCTAGTGTCACATGAATGGTTTAATACTGTCCGATCGCTCGACAAATGGCATCCTCCAGGATTCTGAGGAGTCCTTGTGGCATCTAGCCGGTGTAGGCGGGACGGTTGGCATCCAACTTACAACAAGCTCACTTGCGATTGAAGGACGATCTAGTCCCATAAGTGAGATACACATGAACAGTTCAGAATTAAACAGTGTGAAGGGGGAAAAGCATCCGGTAGACAGTTATAATGTGGCGAATGCTGAAATCGCTACTCCTCATTGCCAAACTGTGGATCCTGTCTTATCCTTGTTAAGATCCACTAGTTACTTCGATAGACCGATTGAACAGAAGTGTATTAATGAGACTCCGGGTTGTTACTGCTGTCAGCCAAGAAGAAGTTCTGTGGTAATTCATGCACCACTAATTTCCTCACATTGTAATACTATTTGTATTACTTTTCGCAAAGATTCCCTTATAATCGTCCTCCGGGAGAGCGTAATCAAAGTTACCACAAAAATCAGGTACCTTTACGTGGGGTCGTTTTCAGGTGCTGGGTGGGTTTCGAATTTGGTGATTGATGCTGACCCAGTGAACAGAATGTTTATTACCTCAACGTTTGGAGGTCTATGTGGCCTTTGACGGTAGTACGCTATCATATGACTGGTTTGGATGTTTAGGATGCTGGATTTCAACCTTTTAGCATTTGCGAATCATGGTTGCTGATGTTGTGAAATCACAGTCGTTAACTTTAGCAAGTTCAGCCAGTAGTCTCAGTTCCATTTCGATTCCGTCTTGCCTAAACAAGCGCGAAATAACAGATGACTTTTGGTCAGTCAACGAGATTGTCAGTTATGTGAAGTTCAGATGGGACTTTACTAGCCATTTACCTCTTGTATCTTCGGTTTGTTGTTTATTCTTTGGGCTCCATTTCGCACAGCATCCGTGCTTGAAAATCGGACCGCTTTCATTTTCTCGAGTCTAGGGTAAACGGCAGAATCTGACCTTGCACTTCGGTTTGGAGTCGATTAGATTCTTGGTCTAATTATAGCGGCTATCCTGGACATCAAAACCACGAAAATCACTGAACTCATCTCCGAAACATGAAACCTGTTCCCAACGAAGCATTCTTAAGCTGATCATCCGGTAGGCAATCAGCCGCTGTTCATGAGCTCACGTGGACATAGCATTGGGTTTTGTTTTGACCTATACTAGATTTCTCGACTCAATCAAAGAGGAAACCACCAGGCTACGTAATTCTAGAACTGGCTTTCATTTGTTAGCTTTGATCCTGCTTTGATACTGTTGACATAAAACAACCACAGTCTTCTCCATTAAGGAATGCTTAACTTATTTGGATAACTCGCATCGGTCACTCCACATCATGCATCGCAGATCACGTACAGCTGTGACCGGCTTTAGCTTCTAGATTAACCACTTAGAGTAAGTATTACTCAGCAACTAGTTGATTATTTAGGGTATGGTTATTTAACTGGATCTGAAGGTATCTGGCTATTGTTTATCGACGTATTTATTCTTCATTCTCGGGAAACATAACGCACGGCTAGTCCGCTAGACTCACTCCCTGGTTGATCACCAACTGGTACCCAATTGATTTCGTTCGACAATAAAAACTGCGACTCCAACGCCCCAGTTTCATGCATTTAGCCGAGAGATCAAAAATAAGGGGCCTGGAAGGAACTTATTTACAAACCATGCGTCATTCATCTGATGCCACAGGGCTTTATCAATCAGTCCTACCTTTCGGACAGTCCTGCATTACTGTTGATCCACTCATCCTAGAAGCAAACCGTCTTACACCCCTGGAATCGGCTCCCAGTCTCACCTCACTGGAGGTGGTTTCGAACAGTGGTGCTAGGGGGTACTGGACCACTCCGTTCCTTTGGTTCCTTTAAAATTGCACATTATGGGTTTAAAAGTTTATTTCAACTAATCACATTATAAACGGTTGGGTGCTACATTGCGTGAAGTTCAATAAACCGTTGAGAGTATCAGGACCAAATGATGTGAGGAGTGCATAGAAAAATCGATGTGCCATGTATTGGTATTAATTGTGAATGATATAATGTTGATAACATAGCGTTGTTGGTAGATGTAATGCGCCAACGTTTCGACTACCGTGGGTAGTCTTTCTCAAGGCAGGTTTTACAATCTACCAACAACGCCGTGTTATTAACATTATATCATTCACAATTAAAACTTTTGAGAGCCTGCATGGTTAGTCTAAAAGCTACGTTACTGGACGCATACTAGTTTGCCCCCGGCATGCATCCCAGTTCCGGCGTGGTGGATTTAGAGTGCCGATGTTTTCCACCAGGGGTGCAAAGGCGATTCAGGACTGCCTTAGTTTCTGATCAGTGATTTGGACCTTGATACTGCATGGTAGGCCATTTAGTGTTTAAAAAAATTAACCTACCATCAATTAAACTGAGTTATCTGCTCAGTTGCAGTCAGAACAGTATCCGAAAACTCAAGAGTTTGACTGTTTCAAAGTTTGGTCCTTTACAGGAGAGTTATGAATTTCTAAAATGTTCCACAAAGGACGGTGAGAAACAACATGTGATTTGCAACAAACAGAAAGGAAAAAGATATGTTACAGCTCCAATAGTCAGAATGGGAACTAAGTTGTATGTGCTTGTGTTTGTTTGTTTGTTTGTGTGTGCGGAAGAGGTCGCGGTAGAATTTACTATGTGGGGGCGAGGGGTTCACAAGAGTTCCCCAGATTTGTAAGAGATTCAAGGGACTTTTGGAGTGGCCGGTGGGCGAGAGAAGCATCAATTTTTGGGTACGAAACGGGGGGTCACAGAGAACAGTGCTTACAGCCTCAGTTACAAATGGGACCTCCCTGCACAGCACCATTGTTGGTTGCCCATCTCGAACGCAGTAGACCATTTTGAACGCTTCCGTCACATTCCCTGAGTTGGTGGAATCAATCAGGTTTAAACATGCACTACTCGTGGTTGTTTTGATCACTCGACTGTCTAACCGAGTCTGGTCGATTTGCGAACCCCTTTTTTGATAAGCGTCTGATACTACCACCGATGAACGTTGACCAGCAAGAACAGATAGATAAGTATGCACGGAATGGTGCCACGGAATTCGACTTGATACTTTTTAGGTATGGTGTAAACAAAGCAGTTTCGTTGCACGGGATGTCTTATTGAGAATCCCCTAATAATCTGTAATACATAAGGCCCAGTGAAAGGTGCGCTTTAGAAGGTGGACTAATGTGCAAGGCAATCTTTTTCACCATCTTTTTCCACTTTGTCCATCAAACTGTCAGTGAGCCGTTCAGGATAGCCGATCTGTCAAAGCATCGCCGTAGAAAGCAAAGCTACTGGTCTACCATATGTTTAGTGCAAATTTTCCGTTCCATATTGACTAAGCAACCTATTGAAATTTGTTTGACTCCAGTTAGCACGAAACTGATGAGATGAATACACTGTCCGTTCTACAGAGCTTTTCTGTGTGCGAGCAATTATGCGCAGCTATCAACTCGGGGAGTCAGGCAAACGTCCAAGTGCTCTATCTTGTCGGTTGTTTACTTTTCCAATGTGAAGTGATCAATCCGATGGGGTTTGTTGAATGTGCACAGTATGTGCAATATCAACGTTATTGTCTGCCATGCGGATGACGTTGTCAACATGACATTTATAGGTTGCAAACTATCTCCTTCCTACACGTCTGGATTGCCTGTGGACTGCATGCTCTTACCGATTCCTTTCACACACACACACACACACACACACGCACGTACACACACACACACACGGCCACACATGACAAACAGCGGGTTGTGACTGCTAGAATTATGACCGATCACTCTCCTTCTCGTTCACTGTAAATCGTATTTATTGCTAAGTACTGAATACGAATATAGAAGGATTATAAATGTCGCAGATTTTGTAATGAATACGAAAATTGGTCATTCAATGTAGTCATATTGATTAGTCGACTATTAAACCGCCGTAAATACTGCTGAAATTTCATATAAAACCGAGGGCAACAAATCGAATGACGGTCGAGGAAAACTACCAGCATCGAACGTTACTCACATCGCATGACAGCTCAGATAAGCAAATCGCCTTCGTGGGTACAATTCAAATGACCAGTCAGCACCAACGATTGACAATGGTATGAGTATCGAGGATTCCGAAAAGCAAGTCAACGATATGGGTCGACTAGACGAAGGATGTTTTCTGGGTGATCGTGAAGAACAGTGCGTCAGCACAGAGATTAAACGTTAGCGATTGGGTACGGTTAGTGGTAATCAAGAAACAAAACATAAGAGGGAAGGATAACAAGTGACGTTTTATTCCATCGGGGGGGGGCACATTTCATCCAAGCTTACATTGGAGGTTGTTTCATGCATTTCTCGGAACTATTTGGCTGAAAGTCTGTAGTATAACAAAAAAGTGAAACAAAAGGATTATCGGGTCCATGCACTGCCAACGTGCAAATCGTTGGTCTACACACCGCGACACTAGTTAGTTATTCGGGCATTCAGCTGTCCAGAAAACACGTCCCGGGACCAACAGTTTCGTTAAAGTTTCATAAGAGATTGAAAAAGTCCAATTAATACAAATACCTAGGTTGCGCGTTTTTCTGAACGGTCATTTGGGTAGTAAAATGGCATTCTGGATTTGTAATGCTCCCGGAGCCTCTCTGTGTCTAAGATAGGCAATAGGATATCAGCTTCCAAGTCTAAAGCTCGCATCCGTCTTCCCAATGCTCAAATATGGTTGCAAAATACAATAACTATGCACCGATGACGCTAAAACTGGAAAGAGTTCTGAGCATTAGCGTCTGAGAAAAACCCTCAAGGTCAATATGTGTCAGTATCTATGGGCCGAAAGAGATGCACAGATATCTACCAGGACTTTGACACATCCAAAATAATT
Organism: Fasciolopsis buskii; assembly: GCA_008360955.1. Taxonomy (NCBI): domain Eukaryota; kingdom Metazoa; phylum Platyhelminthes; class Trematoda; order Plagiorchiida; family Fasciolidae; genus Fasciolopsis; species Fasciolopsis buskii. Next base: position 430,244 of record LUCM01001167.1, on the reverse strand, counting down.
TTCCCCAAAGTTTCGCCAGTACTCTAAGTCAAATGGAAACGAAACGAGTGCTTTTGAATTGGTGGGTGGCTCAAAATGCCGATTAGCGCTTATGAAGTGGTAAATGAACTCTTCATGGGCACTGGAATTAAAGAGGAAATTAGTGGTGGTCCCCACCGAGCTCATTTTTGACCGTCACACTTAACTGGCAATGTTTCGTGTTATTTTTAGAACTGAATCATTTCCTTCCAAGATACAATCACAAAAAATGTAAGTAGGCCCATTTAGTGATCTATCCAACCGAATCTCATTGTCGTCACCGTTGGTCATAGGATCATGTATATTCGGTGTGGAAATTTTTAGGCAAGGGTGTAACAAAACATGGCAGGACTAGTTTAGACTTAACGTAAAAAGTAAACGAAGGACAGAAGAAAATTTGACTTCACTGTCTGAAAATTCACCGATAGCTGAGTTCGCTATTCCCACTAACTAGATTAAATGAAGTGCTTTCTTTGACGTCAGCCAACTGCATTTCCGGACAGTCAGCAAAAATACCCCGTTAAAATCTTCACCATCACCAACAGCAGATCATTGGCTACAAGCTGAGTATCAGACATTACAACCACAGATGACAGACATTATCTTGCTTTGATCAACTAGCTGACTGAGTGCTTCTCAGGTTCCCAACGCAGGAAAGTGGGCCCCCAGCGATCAGTGATACCCGCCCACATTAGTGGTAACTTCGTGAATGTGCGACAAAATGTTTCTTTTAACGTTTGCCTCTTCTGCAGTCGTTACCTAGGAGGCATGCATCCAAATGCTGCACAGCCTGAATCGGGTTTGGTGAATTCTGCTTTCATGAAATAATTCACCACGTGATATCATCGCTTAACTCACCATTAAGAAACCATGGCTGCACTATTTTGCCTTGAAATGCTTAAAGTTGCTTTTGGTTACTGAAACTGTTCTAAGTAGTTCGTCTATTCTGCGTCACTGTCCACCGTTCGGATTACATCTCGCGTTACTGTTGGATTACGAGGCTAGTTTTTCAATTGGGAAGCCCCGGATTCGAATTTGGATCACAACAGAGGTCATCAGTGATGTATATAGCTATTATCTGACTCGGAGTTTTGAACCTCGGCCTTCCAATTGGAAGGCATGTGTGCTAGGAATGTACCACCAGCTCCCGTCCAGGCTAGGCAGATGCACGAAGTGAAATCTGTCCGTACATGGTCGTAACTTACACCCAGTAGGGCTTGACAGTTTTAAAGGGGGCCGCGGAAAGTGCTTCGTTTACTCCAGTAGGGTGGCGGTGGAAGGGGTAATGCACACAACTTCCTAACGATAGTCCAGGGTTCAAGTCTTGCGTGCTTTGTTGGTGGAGCGAAAGGCTGGGCGGATGATCCCAAGTTTGTTGGTGGGAGATGTGTGCTGATGGACGGTCGATTTAATAAAATAACACCAGTCCCAAATGTATGCATGTGTGTATGCATGTATGCATGTACGCACGTAGTATGCATGAGCGTGTGCGCTTAGTCTGTATATTACTGTAAGTTCATATCCCGCATTTCACGAGCTTCGATGCCAGCGAATCACAATCTTTTAGGAGGTCAAAATTTCGACTTTGAAGAAATGCATAGATGACTTGATCTGGAAGATTATATAATGGACTAAATGAGTATTGGATGCTTCCATTTTGGCAGCTACAATGATCCAAATTTACAACACTTAGATGCTAGTATCTTTTAGGAACTCCCACTTTAAAATGATAGCAACAAAAGGATAACTAGGGACAAAAACTACACGAAAGCTCACTTTATTTGCAATGGGATAATTGCAAAATATTTGCAGTCGTTCTGACAAGTTAACAGCAATCAAAGTGTCCGTTTTTTCATGGAAGCCTCACAGAAAACCCGCCCCGAGCTAGGTTTGCATATGATAGTCCTTCAAAATTAGTCACATTACCGATGGTTGCCACCGGGTAGATAATAGTACGGCCCAAAGTTCTGAGAGGTTACTGGCCGAAAAAGTGAAACATGCAAATTTTGACAGTTTCTGAAACGGCAGAAAATGGAGTGTGATTCCCGTCTGTCGAATTCAGTGGGGCGATTTCGAACAGCCAGTGAAATTCAACATTTATATTTTAATTCTTATACAAATGCTAAAGCCAAACTGGTGATTACGCCACACGTACGACGATCTAGGAAAAGTTTTAGGTCACATGGAGCACAAAATGGACTTTTTGAGAAAAGCTATTGCCGCTTTATAAAATGCGCACAAATTTTGCCTCTGAACTTTAAATGGGATACAACTGGCTGGTCAAACAGTAGCCTGATAAAATTTAAAATCACAAGTCCTCCTTGATGGTTGATAATGCTAAGTTTAGCAGTGATTCAGGTGACCAAACCGATGACACCAGTTGACCTGGTTATCAAAAAATGCCTATCTGATTACAGTAATTCCCTCGGGGTAATACATAAGTTATTATGCAGTTAGATGAAGCAGAAGAAAGATCTAAATCAAATAAAATAAAAATAAACAGGGAAGAGTTCGAGAAGATTGAAATTCGAGTGCATGATCAGTATCTCAATCAGCACACCGAATGGGCACATCATGGAAGGGACAGAAGCCATTCTAGAGAGAGAGTCAGGTTGTCCCCGGGGGCCTGTCATTCATTTTTGGTAGTCTAAGGAGTACGTAGTAGGTTTGTTCGACGTTGTCTGCTCCGGTTCTGTCTATGTCATAAAAACATGGATTGAAATTCCTGAAGTCATTCGATCCGTTTCTGATATCCTTATCGGTTCGATATTGTTCGGAAGTGATGAATAAATTGTTAAGAGGCAGCTTGAACATGGTCCGATTCGAGTCCCATCGAAGGCCCGGTGATTATATTAACGATGATTCCCAACAAGCTTGGCAAGAAAGCTGCGCACTAGCAATGGTTTAATAGCGTTCAGTTCTGAATCACAATTTTATTACGCGGTGATTTATTTCACAGTTAGTTAGGTATTTCAAAGGAGGATACAATTAACGCAAATAGGGTTTATCTAGAAGTTTACCAGTAACTTCGGTACCTGCTCATAATTCCAAGTTTATGCATGTCTCTTCGCCTGCAAAATGGAAATATCTTAGCATACTGTGGTGTGAACATTATCTATAGTGATATTCGAAGATGTCGATACCGCGACGCATTAATGCTACGGTACGGTGATTTCACAAGTTCAAGAGGATCACAATCGCCTCTTGGACAGATTGAGTTCGACAATGTATTCTGTATCGGATCTGGAGAGTCAGTTGAGTTTAATGTTTCTGCACGCCAGGAAAAAAGAGGACTTTGGGATGAAAGAAAAATGCCTAGTTTCTAAGGCTGGCTTCGTTACCACATATCATCGGATATCAGCAACGCAACTGGTATGTTACGCAACCAGATAAATTGAAAACAACTAGGAACTAAAGACCTATGCTGCACTGCTGATTCGAAGTAATCCATGCGCCCGTTTAATAAGATGGTCAGATCGGTTTGGCGAACCTTTCTGAAGTTGAAGTGGTGTGTACGTGCTCTTGTGTGTGCGTGTGCGCGCATTTGTATGATAGAAACTTGTATCAATCTAACATATGACCTATAGGACGAAATTTTCGGCGCCCATAGACCGATTGGTGGCCACTACGCGTATGGGTCTGGATACACGGAGGTGCGGTCGAAAATGTCCGTTGTTTATTTTGAAGGCTAGTCTTAGCCTATTTAAAATGCATTCCGAACTTGGTTACTGTTGCGTTCGTCAGTAGGCAAGTGGAGTCAAATCAACCTGGGCCGTGAGCTTTCAGATTAATTGTGTAACAGCAGTTGTTCCATACACCCACAGTCATCGTTTGTTAACAGCGCTGTGACACTTAAATCATCGGAGATGAGTCCTGTTATTCAGTTGGACCATTTCCAGGAAAGTTGGTCTAGCATGAAGATTGTGAAGCCAGTGGTCCGGAGTGCTTTTGAACAGCTGTATCCAGAGATAACAAGTCGGTATTAAAGCCATATGGATTTGAAGAATATTAAAAAGTTGCACCTGCATGGCTAGGAAGAGAACAAAAAACGCTGCTTTCCGCTTCTGAAACAGGTCGGAGTAAGGTAAACATTAATGATAAGAGATTCCTGACAAGACACATCACTTAAGCAGCAAATCACATGACAATTTCTTCAGCGCAGTTTTTTCTCTCGCACAGCAGATATAAATGTGTCAGAACGTTTTCAGTACTATACTGGTTCATTCAACCGTGTTGGTAAGAATGCTTGTTGCCTACCATTGCTGCGGACGGTAGCTTACTGTCAGCAAGAAATCGCCTGACCAAGTGTCTCGAAAGAACTCATTTTGATTTGATTTCTATTTTATGCTAATTTATGTCTCTGAATTCGATGCCAGTAAACCATTATAAAACTGCAAAGCAAGCACTTCTGACGACTAGGGGCTGTTTGTGTTTGGGCTTGTACTCGAGATTTTGCAAGCCGTCCGTCAAAACGGTAATGCTGTCAAAAGTCACAAAAACGTTATTGGTTACCAAATGCTGAGTGAAATTATGAATTTAGCACGAACTCCTATCTTATCGATTAGAATTCTGCGGAGCAAAAATTACAAATTACCCCCAAATTCAGAAGGTCAGATTGGGTGAAGTGGTATGGGGTACAGATGGAGCGGTCGATTTAAGTAGATTTAGGTAGGTGTGTAGCAAGTGAGTGTTGTCGGACCGTTTTTCATCAGCCCATATCCAACAAGATTCAAAAGGCCTGACAAAAATGGTGCTATTTAAATCTGACAAAAGAATCAAGGGAATCTGGTCATGCATTTTTGAGGTCACGTCTCAGCTACTTCTAACTAGTCTCAAGCTGATCCGGCGAAGTTTAATGTGAACAACCAAGGGAAACTAGGAGACTGTATTACCAAAAGACAGTGATTGCCATCGACTGGTCTAATGAACATCCTTTCGAAATGCATCTTGCCTCTCTTTATTGTACGTTAGATGCTAACATGGAAGGCAAAGAAAAACGCTGACCGACAAATTACTGACATCAATTCCTCCTTGAAAATGAAGGATTTGAGCACATGTACAGAGTAATTCACCTGTTTATTACTGATGTAGATTTCCGAAAAATAATTGGATTTAAGGCATCGCTTTTACCGTTCCTATGCCGTGCTGCTTTCAACGTAGGTTCCTCTCATATTCAGTTTTCTATTGTGCTGATAATTTGCTTTCGCGGTGCTACCTGGTCAATTATGACCAGTCAAACATCCCGAATCAGTTGATACCACACGCCAAGATTCTTACTTGGAAGAAAATGCACTTCCGATTCCTGGCAACGTTTCAGATATGCAAACACGGCTAGGAATTATTTTTCAAACACAGTGCCGGCGCGCTTTTATCAATACTGTTAAGATGTTGGAGTTCAAACAACAGAAGTCTTCGAAGATCTCTTATACGCAAAAGCCATGAATGCAGTGTTCAACTTGTCAATCTGGATGAAAAAATGGATGCAAATCTCAGTGGTTTCAAAACTTCGTGTTAGTAGTAGCTCAGGTTGTTGGCTTTCGCGGGGTTTTAATCTATAAGCTAGACATTTTCATCATCTCCATTTCATTATCACTCGAAGTTATATCGTCAGTACCCGTGCGCAATCTGCCTCGTGTCCCAAGACTAGTCATCAGCTTTGACTCTGGGCCTCTCTGATGACCTTAGACTCGGGACTAAGCGTTTGTCCTTTTCACACTGACCTCGGTTAACTTTATCCTTTACTTTAAAAAATGAAAGTATGCTTAAGTATTTTGACGCCTTTAGTGGCGTGTTGTTGTTCTTATGTAAATATTTCACACAATGAACCTGGTGGATTTGATTTCCGGCTTTCTTAGTCTAATCCCTTGTTTTTACTCGATATTACACGTGAACTGATTCGGTATGCTTACGGACCAGCTCGTTTGAAAAGTACCAGGGTTCCAAAGACACCTTGGATGCTTCGTGATTACTAGGCTCAGAATTTCAGTATCATCCATATTGAACATGCTTCGTTCTTGATCTTCGTGGACCGAGTTGGGAGCAGATAATCTCTTCCTGTAGCTAGTTTGTGTTCAAGAAATTGAGTGAATAATTTTCTGGATTTTATCGAGGTTGCATTTGTTACCGATCATACGATTGACTTATTTAATCAATTTTAACTTATTCTTTTGATTTCGATACAAGCCTTATTAGGATTGAATGGTCTGTGGACAACCGTGATTCCTTTGAGTTGAGGCAATCATGTAATTGTTCCAGGTACGTTTGATTGTGCTCTTTGGTTTGTTTCCCTGTTTCATTTTTGGCCGTTATGAACAGTGTCCGAATGTATGACTCTTGTATTCATTTGGGTGACTGGTGTAAAAGATTAGTGTTTGATCAGTACGCACTTGGCCGGTGCATGCTGTTGTCTCCCATGTGACGTTGGTATCGACCGGCCCCCCCAAATCCTATGTTCCTTTGATTCTTTGGTGAATCCGATGTAGATGAATACGATGGCTACTTTCCTCAAATCCGCTAGCATTGGACGACGTCGAAGATGCAGCCAACTGCATGCTCTAAGGTTTTGCTCAAATCCTTGAAAGTGCAGCCTTCTCCAGGCCTCGAACTAGGGCTTCACAGGAAAATCCGGAAATGAGTAAACCAACGGGTGTCACTTTGGTTTGCTTATGGATCTGAAGCCCGAGTATGGGTAAGTAAATCATAAACTATCTGTACTTCAGGGATTTGTCCGGGTAGTGTTTTTGTAGAAGTCCTCTGACTACGTTTGTTACCAGATCCAAATCAATGGAGTCAAAATATGCGGTGGTATCGAACAAAATCACCACCACTATCTTTCTTTCCATATTTATGACTTAGGCTTTTTTCAAAACTGGCGCGAATTTGCAACGGAGTAATTCGACGCGCACATCATTGATTTCAGCCTGTTCGTAGTTATGTTTAGTGTATGTGGCTTTTGCGCTTCCAAGTTTTCGTTCAGTGCGGACATTTAGATTTTAGTTTGTCGCGTCCGATCGATATTATGGAGCAAATCACGTAGCCTGGTCAAAGCACATATGCTCAAGTAGTTTGTGATGCACCAATTTGGATACAGTTCGGGGTCACACTCTTGTATCAACACCATATTGGCCTTTCCCTTTAATATCCTCGGTTAAGTGGTTGGGATTGACGAAGCCATTGCAGTTCTTTTGCCAATCTCTATATTATAGTTCAATGCGGGGAAACTACTGGTCTGAGTGGAATATCCGGTTAGTGAGCGACAAACTTATAAACAGTGAAGAATACCGCTAGATGTGCAGCTGGGCCGAAAACGTCATCGCGACTACCGAAGAGAGGCCTGCTATCCTAACGTCATGCTCAACAATCAGACCCTCACGTAAAATTGTAGTGCACATTTTCTGCTGGCATTATATTTTAATTACATGCCACACACATTCGCAAATTAAGCATGCCAAAGAGTGGATCTGAGATGCACCTGACTTATAGTTTGATAGTCAAGTATTTTTCCAACTTCAGTCACTGCACCACCCTTATAGGTTGCCCAATTATACTTTAAGGTCTTCAAAAAGAGGGTTTGTGGCCTTCTGGTATAAATTTTTATCTTTCGATCTCTGAGGGCCCATCAACTATTGAATACTTTCACCCGTAAGAACAGTCAAAACTGAAGTTCGCCTTGATTTGTTAAGTGGTCAGCCAGTCGGTACTGTTCCTTAGTGGTGGACTGTATGGGCCAACTTGGGCGGCTTTATCAGTATGAGACATAGCGACCGTTCACCGTTTGACAATTTGTTTGCCCTGGGTAACTCGATAATTACTAAAACCTTCATCGAATTAGTGCACCTAACCATGCTAGGACAGTGCAATCATGCAACATCCAACGAAGACAGATTGCGTATTGTTCATTGCTATCGGAATGGAGGCACTCTGGTTTGTCATGTCCGGACTCTAAGAGTAAAAAGATGAAACAGGCCAGAGCAGTGCCATATCCGATCGTGAAGAAGCCCTGAAGGGCAGAATTGTACCTCACAAATTTGATGATGATTTTGTTCAAACTTTATGCATCGTAGTAGATGACAACCACGAGTGTTCTTTAGTTCAAGCGAGAATGAAAACTGAAGTTAAAACACCCAGTGTAACAATTAGCATATCATCAATCGACCACATGTTAGATGGGCATGCTTGTACGAGAAAACGGGTAATAGCATCGGCAGAAAGTAACTGCTTGGGTATGAAAGAAAAGCAACCTGATCTTGCACAGTGCCCGAACAAGGAAAGCGTGGAAAAATTTTGGCTGCATATCGATGAAACAAATTTCACATTCACAATGACGGTTGGAAGTAGGGAAGCCTATCAAATATTGAAGCTGTCTTTATTTTTGATGATGCCGCCATTTGTTGACGGGCTAACGCAGTTCACTTCAAGCCAAATCATTCGCTAGGATATCTACCATCACAAAGCTATTTCTTCAACCTCACAAAATAGGCAGTCAGCAAATTCAAGCTCACTATCAATAGCTGACTAGCGGAGTGCCGAGGCAAGTTAATAAGTGCATCCGAAAGAGTCACAGTTGGAAGCCACCGATATCAATTGCTTGAGGCCACTTGCCACATTGCATTATGGAGTATTTCTTTTTTAAGTGTGCTTCTTATCATCACCATGCTCTAACGCACTCGCGGAAAAGGATATTTAAAAAAAACATGTTGGGAAATAAACGTTCGAAAATTTGTTTAGTACTTTAAAACCCTATTTCGTTAAGCCCCCTAGTGGACAAATTGTTAAAGGATCTGAGAACAAGGGGTACAGACTAAAAAATCAACGGGGTAAGGGTAAATAAGCACGAGGAACACGGCGACATTTAGAGATAATAATTACTTTCCAACAACCACGTGCAATTTATCAACTACAAATGGAGCAACAAACCCTCGTCAAATGCACCGGTGTTTGTTAAGGTGTGCTTTGAATCTAACTACTGGTTGATGGTGAGAAGCAAAATATCTCCGGAATACTAGAGTTTTATCAATTTTTAGGCCGATGTACTGCATGACGGCTGTCGAACTAAATCTCCTCACTCAAGCTGATCAAGTAATTAAACTCTGTAGGTTAAACTCTTTATCGAGTCCACGATACATAAAAACATCAGTTTACTATGAAAAGCCAGTGTTGGTTATGGGTGTTACTTCATGCCATGTTGAAGTCCGAATGAGCATTCCAGAATTAATCCAGAATCCATAGCAGAGATAAGATGGGAATCATGCTCAGTCCTATTGGGTTCGTGACCATTTCGGGTACATACAGGATGTACTGCTTGTGAATTCCAACGAGGATAAGACAGCTGTGAGTATTTTAAACGGTGAGTTGAATATTCTTGCTTCATGGTGAACAATCCAGCGGGAGAATTCAGTTGACAGTCTATTGTAGTCATTAGAGTTTCTGTAAAAGATTATTTCCGACCTGCCATTTCGTTTGAAGTTTACACAGATAATGAAAGGCAAGACTCTTTCTCCTGCCTAAAGGAAGAAAACAAATCATTATAATTATAAGCTATACACTGCAGAGACAAAAGACACTCCGATTGGGGAATTCATCCTTTGAGTGCAGTACCGTCAAATCTAGGAGCTCATCAAACAGACAACAAAAATTGTTTGTTGAAGAGAATGCGATATTTTCAAGTGATTGGGGCTCTAGGCGAATCAGAACGATCGTCGGTTAAGGTTGTTTCAACGGTTATGTTAATTTTAGATTGAATATAGATGAATCAAACTTATTTACCCGAAGAGATCAGTAGATTCCAGAATGACGTGGAAGTTAAAATTCTCGTTAACCAGGAGTACGTGACACTACGCTGGATCGCTCTGAGATGAACTGCTCGAACTTGGACTCGCTTCCTTCTCTCATGCGCAAATCGACTGTGTTCACGTAGTGCATCTCAAAATATGATTTTCTATGAGTAAAATCATGCTCAGGTAGGCGTGTCTTACTCGTGAAACCGGGGTGAGTGTTTTGAAATTCAGACGGAATACACGCTGGTAATTGATGTGATAGCCTTCGCAAATCCTCTGTTCTGCACATCCTTCTACTCAAGAGTAGTAAAGTGCTTAAACGGAAAAAGCTTCGTTTTAGGCTGATTTTTTACGGAAGTTGAAAACAACAAGCTGAAAATTCGCCTTTAAAGAACAGTTTGTGTGTGAAAGCTGGACTCCGAAGGGAAGTTTTGAAAGGAAGGAAACGCTACATATAACTCAAAAGAAATTGCAAGCTATATATATATATATCAATTGCCAAGCTGCAAGTGTAGACATGTTCTCATTGTGCGAAGACGACCTGACTTTGTGACAAGTGTCATCCCTTTAGACGGTCGGGCACCAGTGGCTGTTACTGGTGGTAACATGCTAACAAAAATTTGTAATTCTAATTAGCTTGAGCGGGATCTTATGGGACTAGCCTTAGAGTTTGAAATACCTGGTTCAAACCTAAGTACGATGGAGGACGTGGTCGAGTCTGGTGCTTCCAGAGTGTATAGTTGACCGCATGACCTAAGGCTTGTTTGAAAAGCGGAGTCCGGAGTGTAGTCAATCAAACGTAGAAACAACGATCCCACACAACTCACGACTAATTGTGTGCCTCATAAATCTCTCAGTTTTATTCGGAGCGAACTCACTGGGATAACGTGGAGCCGGATTTTTCCACTCTGGATCGTGCACGTAACGTGCTTGGTATTCCGTTTGGTATTTAGAACCAATCTAGTAAATCCAAAAAAGGAAAAAATAGAAACATGCGAGGGGCAATTGTGGGTTGTAGAATTACCGTAACTTTGTAAATTTTCAAAGCATCTGCACGCAGATTATTATCAACTTCCAGTCAAAATTCTTTCCTGATGGCATTACGAATACTAAATGCAAGATAGTTTCTAGAATTAATCGGCCAAATTGTACATTGCACAGAAATAGCTATTTAATTAAATAGACGTCTTATTAATCTAGCTTGATCGTCAAACTAGAGAACCAAATAAACACAAGTTTTGAATTTTCATGCAGAACCTTATGGTATTTAACAGTAAAAGTGAATCCTATTGTACGAAGATATTCTCACCTTCGGGGAGTGGCAAACTGTGTTCAATCGTCCAGTGGCCGCAGACCGGCTAATGCGGTACTGTGATGACACCGGGTACAATTAATTAAAAATCGCGGTCGATGATATGCTGTTTGGCCGTATTCGGCTTACCCATTTGATGTTAACGAATAATGACGATGACTATGATGATTATAGTGATAATGAGGATGATGATAAGAACGATGCGACTGCTGATTTATCGAATGACGAAGATGATGATGGCTTCAAAATGGCCAACAAGGGTTTGTTTCATACAGTAAATCGTATTGTTTGATAACCCGGAGCTTTGAAAATGCTTTCTGATCGGTCTAAGTTAATCACCTTGACTGTTATCCTGGATCAATCTGATTGCACATCGACCCTGTTTAAGAAGATCCGTACAAACCAAGAAGAGGAATAATTAAAAACTTCCAGATACCACTGTGGAGTTCTCTGCGTGACTCTGCATGCTGAATGATTGTTTCTGGATAGTGCTTGGAAGAAATTACATCTCCTTCGACAGATATCAATCCCTTCTCATACGTTGCCAGTTTGCATGATTTCGCGTTGATGCTGATATTACGAAAGGCTATTATTGCCAACTTTAGCCGTATAGTCCATAAGGTTCATTTCTAGGGTGCAATTCTTATTGTGCATTTGTCTTTGTTGGATAACATTATTATCTAATTCCTAGATGCTTTACCTTTTGACTGAGTCTTGTGTTGTATGATATACCGAAAGTGACCTTAATCCTTTCATACGGTTTAAACAACACAGTGTGAATCAAAAATATCAGTCTTGTCAACTGTGTTTGGGAGAGTAGTTAAAGACGAAAGATTCCATCTGTGCAAATGGGATTTCTAATTTTTATAAAGTTGGAAACAATTAGTTCGCGAGTACATCAACCATGAATGATAGATCACTAAAACGTCTAGCAACGTCACGAGATAACTGATAACATTTAGGTCGCTTTTTGGGTATAGCAGGACGTGAGGAGACGTGATGCAACCATAGTGCGTACGGCGGACTTACAGATGCTCAGTACTATCGGATAACATGCTTTACCATAGGTTGTCAAAATAAGAAAAATACTTGTCACTAATGTAAGCACTCACTGCAAAAGGGGCGCGACGCTTGAGCAAAATTTATTTTTCACAGTTCTATGTCAAACTGTGCATCTGTGCAACGAATTTTGGTAACTATTAATATATTGCGTTCTCAGACAACCGTACAAAGACTGATTTCAATTTATGGGAACCCATATCAGTTTAAGGCATGGAACACGGAATCCGGATGGCTTGGCATGCCGTTGATCGAAGTTTCCTGTTCCGAGCTCCAGGCTTGGGAGCGATACGCACTAGTTTTCCGTTCTAATCGATTGTAAGCCTTTATCAGTGGTTCTGTTGAGCACATGCAAACAATAGGCTGCAGTTTGTCAACATGTGTAATCTCCTGCTTACATGAAATAATTCACCACGTGATATCATCGCTCAACTCACCATAAAGAAATCATGGAAGAACTGTACAGCTGTTTCATCTTTGTTAGGAATCATCAGCTGTACAGTGGTTTCTTTAGAGTGAATTGAGTGATGATATCACATGGTGAATTATTTCATGTAAGCATTCAATCTCGTGTTTGTTTGATGAGATTTTGTTGGTAACAGCCATCACACAAACAATTTTGCACATTGTTTCGAAACTGTAGAACAACTTATCGGAACTGTCACCACAATGGCCAACTGAATGATTGTTCACGTTGGTATGAGATCTGATCCATTTTGCTTGGGCCCGTTCGCGTATCGACTGTAGCGATCACTGATTATCTTTGAATTTTATGAAATAAAGGGAAAATTTTCCATCTCCAAATATTTTAACCAGAATATGAATGATATCAGAGCAGTTTCGAAATAACATGACAAATGATATAAGGGTTTTAGAAGTCGACGTTTTTCTGTACAGCCTGGTTCGCATATCAAGTCCCGAGATGTACTGAGTTTTATTGCGGAGAAGACCGATCATTCAGTTTGACGACTCGGTCTGAATTTTTCTAGTAATGAAGTGATGCCGTAAGGTCGTTTCTTTATGCGCCATTTTTGTGAACAATGGCTGTTTCCAAGCGGAATTTTCGTGTATACTTAATTCTGGTACTTTATTTCTTCTTTTTGAAAAGGTATATATTTTTAGGTGGCACAATCGCCATTGGTATAAAGCCATTTTTTGTTAACTGATCGATCTCAGGTTTTGAGAAGAAAATCTAGTTTGTCAAGTTAAACAGTTCAGCGCGGAGGAGCGTTTATTGTGTAATGGAGTAAACTTAAACTCAGTATTGTAAAGGGGATCAAAAAGACTCATGTAATTTTCTTCTGCCACACTAATTCCTATAAAATACATTAAGTTTGTGCAGCCGTGCGCACGAAAGTATTTGCAGGTCGCACGACTTTACTAGAACAACATTTTGGAGAAACAGTGATGATAAATTGGTTGCAGCTGCATTGAGATATCAATTTTGGGTGAACGAAACTTTCAAGTCAGGTTGTATGTCTTTTCTGTTAGAACGGCCGACTCTCCTTTACAGTCTCACCCAAGGAAAAAACTAATGGCGATTAAAATCTGCAGTAGTATAAAGTGAATTGTGCCACTCTGAACCCGCGGGTCGCGTGGACAAACGTTCTTTTGGCATCACGGAGCAAACTAATGTTTCTAGGCGTTTACGAATTGATAGTTTTGAAGATATTCGGGTTTTCATTGGACAGGGGACATGAAATCTGGTTCCGATGGTAACAGAACTAGGGTTTTCCAGAAGAGCACCGTGACCGCTTGGCACGGGTCAGAAGTTCATAGTCAGATGAACTTTCCAGCTAGAATGGGATTTTCAGACACCGCCAGTGAGCTTCAGCTTTAATCGTTTTTGATCTATTTCCTATGTCTTGTAGAACATCATTCAATTCTGTTCATTTGCACGACAAAATTCTGGTGGCAGCTTAGGCTTTTCGGAAACTGTGTGAAAATTTTGTCATCTAAAATGAAGCCTAAAATGCGATTCACCTGTTTAGTGTCAAAATATACAATCGTCATGAATGCGCGACCATAGCTGGAATCCACATAACTTTTGCCCCGATACATGAGAAACTTGTTTATCAACTTTGTGGCTGAACGGAATTCATGTGAGAGGGATTTCAAAACCTGATTAAATTATTCATTCACACTAGGGAATGACATTTATGTGAACCATAAAAAGAATTAAATTCAAGCAATACAGCCAATAATTTGTGAGCTGAACTTGCGAAAGTACAAATTTTCATTCGGAATTGTTTTACAAAGAGGCGCGAAATGAGAGGCTTATGAAACGGTCAAAAACGTTTTTTCATAACCTCAGACTTAGTCACAATTTTCTTGTTTCATTCGAATGGAAATGATTTTAAAATATCACTAGACACGTTCTTGTACAGTAGTTTAAATGTGCATGTAACTCTAGAAATTCGCTAAACTTCAAACCAAACCCTCTCCTCACCATCGCTCGGCAATCGTCCCAGAAAAAGAAGGGAAAATTGCATGTGAAAAATGTGCATTTGCTCTGGGCACTCAGGGTAATTACACGACCTTTCGGTTCATGTGCCGCCAGATTCAACTTGGTCGGTTCGAGATTATTTGCCCTGGCTTCAAAATGCAACACACTAGAAAATTCTGTTCCTTCTCTCCTTCTCGACACCTAGGATTGGGCCAGAAGACCTAATACGGGCGTTTATGTGATAGTTTTGACAAGGACAAAATGAAGCCGTGTGTAAGCCACAAACAAGGCTACACTCGTATCAATGGGTGAATTGCCCAAAGTACTATTTTTGGGAATAATTCACCGATATCCCAATGATATTTTGTTCGGCTCGATCAGTCCGTGTCTTTATTTCGTACCGTAGTGTATCACGATTGGGAAAGTAAATCTTAACCGCCGCAAATTTCAGTAAACAAATCGGAACAATCAGTTTTCGCATAATGCCCCCGGGGACCAAAGCACGAGCGTACTGTAGCCGGTGTGACTATTTACATGGTCCGTGAAATGGCCGTTAAAAACTGGACGAAAACTAGAGTGATAACGAGCAAAAGGAAGGGGTAGATGCTTTATTTCCAAAACAGGGCTGAAATGACAAACCATTCGTGGAGTAGATCAGCATATCTGACAAATCTATACGATTTTCGTCACTATTTAGGAATTAGGTCAAAAATGCCGGGGAAATATGTGCGAATTTTTCGGAAGTATCACCCAGTTGAGTTATTGGGATCTCGCTTACAAGGCATGGAATGTGATTCATTGCACACGAGCATATATGTGCGTACTTAGCTCAAGATGCGCTAAGTATCTAGGCAATGCTGCACAATCCACGAGCAGATACAATTTTGTGAAGTCTCGAGAAAAAGTTATCATTTTCTATAATTTCAAATGTCTTTGACATAAACCCGGATGAACTTGACGTAATTACAAATTAACGTGAGAAGTTGCATATTGATAGTTTCCTGTATATGAGCAAAAATGATTTATAAAAACGGACCTAATGTTTGTGTTTAATAAGCTGCTGTGTGAAAGATGAACTGACCGACTTCCATTTAGTGAGTGGCAGCATCTTAGCGCTCTGAGTGTTCGACGATATTTGAAGCCACTCACGGCAGACGTGCCTGCTACTAGGCACCTCTCTAGGTCACGAATACAGGAAAGACCACAATTCCGCTGGTTACAACCAAATAAAATAGGCTCAAGCCCACCGAATAAGTGGATGCGGACAAACAGCCACAATGACGAGAGTGTGGTGGGTTTTCAACTGGTAAGCGAGCTCCCTAAAAAATATTACAACAGCCCGCTGGTGTCACTGCCACGTGGCGACAGTGACCCGCCAAACAAATAAGGTCATTGCCCATTGTCGTATTACATTCAACCGGCGAGAGTTTTCAGAAGAGGCGTATAAACCGATCCATTGACCATCGGCTCGTCTAGAATAATTCCGCTGTCTGGCAGAAAGCGCTTGGTTACGTAAAGGCTAGAAGTGAAACCTCGAATGAAAAGGACTGTTTTGGACTATAAATGTAGCTGATATTTAAACGAAAGATTCTCACTGTCTACTTATTAACCACAGCAATGTTCCACCATACACAACCACTTCTACTCATTTGGGATTCACCTCATTCCTTCTCCCACCCGATTCCCCAACATTTTTCAATTTCACCAATCGACCCAATCAGTGGTAGTATCATTGGAATAAGTCCTTCTCCCGTTCTCGCGTGTTCTTCGACAGATACCATCCAAAGCTCACCCAATTCGATTCCGACGGCTGATGCACTTCTTCGTCAGCGATGCCCCATCAAAATAGCCCTGTTTTAAATGCGAACACCGTTGCATGTGGACCAACGGGAATGTGTAGCCCGTGCACTGGAAACCCTTACCGTCGATGTATGTTCCATCCAAGAAACTCGTATTGAATATTTCAGCTCTGTTAATCCGGTAAAACTGACACCTCTATCTAAGTTTCTTTTCGTGGAAGATTCACATACCCGTCATCTCTAACGGGTCTTGAGGATGCAGGCATTCTGTTTGTTTGGCGTTTGGTTGCCGGGCTCTCAGTAAGAGGGCTGAGACTACACGACTTGAATGGATTTCCAAGCGGAACGGACGGCTTTGTGGCTCATGAGGGGACCTGGGGGAGGTTTCCATACAGGACAAAATAAATTAACCGTCCCTGTTGATGGGGACACAACGGATTTTGGGTCAAGGCGTTCGCAGCCACAGAATTGCAGGCCCGGATTTCATTCGAGACTCTTTCATGGAAAAAGCGCTGGCACCAACTAATGCGTAAGTAAGGACTGGGTGAATCGTGGATTTCGGTTGAAGACTTGAATGGCTATGATACATTTGGCCTCCTTCGAAATGAGGCGCATTCTAGGCATTTACCCCTTGATCTGAATTCCTTGGGTCGTTCCGAAAACGGGACCCGTTGTTGCTTTGTGGATCTCCACCATCGAATTGTTACTCGCTAGTTTACGCGCTTTTCAGGATATTTTTCCGATTCCTGTAGGGTGCGCCCCTGGCGTCCGTCGTCCTCGCATCGGCACAGTGGACCGAATCGCTCACATTCCGGATGTAGTTACAAATGGTTGCTTGTTCTAAAGACCTGCGGGCGTTCATAGGCTGGCAGTTACTTTCTCTCGAGTCGACCAACGCTAAGTAAGCCCACAAAAGTTGTCCCCATGTTACTTTGGTTGGCCCCTGAAAAGTCCATGATTGGCAGCATTGGTTTAGATTGCGACAAGCTATCTGACCGGAATCAATTATCAGTTCTTCGAAGTGGCACTGGATGGAAACTCAGATTACACGGATTTCAAATCCGTGGGCCATGATCGCTTACCGAAAAATTAACGTTCACATTCTGCTGGCTTGGTGAATTGTGGCCTGAATCGGTCGCATTGCGGGACACACCGGATTCCTTGCCTTGTTTTTCTCGGCCTTCATAACACAAGCAACGCAATCCCGAATAGTAGCGAATAATAATGAAGCAAGGCCGAACGAAGACATGAATTTCAGTTGCATCTTTGGTTAGGAGTCGCTAGGACCCATGGGTGGTATGAACGAGATGTCGAGAGAGATGATGAAATCCGCGGAAAAATCCCCGCAGGCTGTTTTCAACCTCATTCAAAAATACTACAGGTTCCGAGGGTGTTTTGGAGCGAAACGATTCGGTGGAAAACTGACCGATTTCGCTATCCACCAACCTGCACTGAGCGTCTTGTTTTCGCTGGACGGAAGAACTTCATGTCATTTGGCTAACCGTCAAGCGTCCAGCATTCTGGAAAATAATTCCGAAAAAAAGCGTATTGTGTTGACTTGTTACAACAGTCGATTTCCACATTACGAAAAGACGGATATCCTCAGGGATATTCGAGCCTGATGATATCATATAAATCCCAGATTCGTGGGATTTCGCAGGCCCTCTATTTAAAGATGGGGGTATCAAAACTGTTAGGGAGGGGTAAAAAAATTCCCCCCCCAAAAGGGGGATTGTTCTTCAATTTTCTGGTACTCTGAGGATAGGTCCGCATTCGTTTTGAAACGAGGCCCATCGTTATTCCTCATTCTTTGCAAAACCAACTTCCGGAATGGACCAATGCACAGACCAATTCAACGAGCCGTTGTTGCAAAACTTGGTGATTGAGTTATCTACCAATTTACATTATATGCTTTCCACTTTCAAAATTGGCAAGTACCTGTCAAGGGACTGCAGAAGGCCTGTGTCTGCCCCACCTCTGGGGGTGGTCGGTTGAAATTAGCCAAATAGGTTTCAGTACCCTCAGGGGCCGGATCACACCTGGCGAGAGTGTTGGGGGGAGTATGATCCTGAATTGCAAAAAAGCTCAGGAGCTTGCGTCAGCAAACTACAATACGTTTATGGGCATTGACATCGCATTCCGAATATATATCCTTTCAGAAAGGATGCTGTACCGGAGAGCCACTTGTTTCATTGTTGTTCTAATTTGGCGCGTTTTTTTGCAAGGGGACCCGGCCTAACCCGCGTTGAGGAGTTCCGGCCGAACTTTTCTTGTTTTCCACCACCCCGCTTATCTCTGAAGCATCGCTCCTGTCTAGTGAGAATATCGGGTTAGCAATGACGATGTGCGTTGTCGTATGTTGGGTAGAGTCAATCATCTTCTCACTGAGATGATCACTCTACGTCCGTCACGGCTTCTCGGTTGCTTGGAGACGGCATTCCGGCGTCTGGCCTGTTCATTCGTCCACCAATTCCATGTTTCGTATCACACATTGTTGGACATAGCTGGATCGATAGACGAGGTGTTCGCCCAGTCTATGACGTGGGGACATGGAGATAATGTTAACTTAGCTTTTGGTTTTCGTCTCATTTGGTGCTTCCTGCCTTCGTGGTGGACCGGAGAGCATGAGGGTTGTTGTTAGTTGGAGAGGCTGACAGATGTGACTGAGAATCGGAGTCAGTAGGGTGAGTGTTGTGTGGTCTTTCTGTAGAATCCCTCTCTTTTATAAATAATCGGAAAGGAAGTAAAAGTTCACAAAATGTGTACGATGAAAACACGACACCAACAGTTGGTTTGTCATGGTTTATTATTCGTCCCGCTTACATGTCCACCTGCTCTGATCTTTCATTCCTGGGTCGTTTCATTGGTACTATGCTTGTTTTTATGCCGACGTATAATACTTTTATATACATATATTTATATCGTGAAGTTGGTGATTGTTACCATAAACTCCGCTTTGTCAGATAATCTGGGGTGCTATTAATTCCCAATTGTGTACCTAATTTTTGTCAGCAATGAGAATGGTTTGTGACTGTAATCCTCAACTTGATAACTGGACATCCATTTGTATCGCTTATATTTGCTCCTCTTTCCACCTTATTTAATTATTATGTCGAAAATAGTCCGAATTGGGTAAACACTTGTCTATTTTTCACTATGTCCACTAAGTCCACATTTGTTTGAGAATTTTAGATTGATATACAGATATTCAGTGCAAAATACAATATCTACGCGCAGATTACCCCGCCTATGGTGAACCAAATGTCACCGCAGTATGAACGAGTTTTGGTTAGGAAGATGGATGATCAGTCTATTGTTCAGTATAACTTCGAACGATTTTAACGTAAACTCGAAATGATGTGAGTAGTGGTGTTGCCTTTTGACACTGCAATTTACTTTACTTTACTTCCGCATTCAATAAATTTTTACTTACTGACTGTAAGAGTAATCTGGCTCACCGAAGCCTGAATTTATACTGGAGTAAAGAAACAACCTCGAACCACTTGCCGGAATCCTTACTCATGACCAATTGTCACACTTTTGGCAAACTGCGCCCAGAAAGAAACAAATACTAGTAAAGATTTTAAGTCTGTGACTAGGGGCTCCGTCCCTTGGTTTCCCTTGGTCACATTACAGGACTCAATAACAACCCAATGTGCATCATAGCCATGTCCGTGGTTGAGAACAGATTGACCCAGTTGAGGATTGATTAGCTCTCGTTTTTTAACTAGGACAACCAGTTTTTTTGCCATTGGTATGTTTCATATAAGGATGGACGAACAAAATTTCTCGAATCCTACTACTAGCAACAAAAATTCGTACTTTTGGATCATCTGTCCTCTTTCTGAAAGTTAACCTTGTTTGAGAACCGAAAAACTGTGATTATTAGGCGAATCTATAGTCCGCTTATGCTCCGAATAATTCAAATGCGATTCTAGGTTGTTTACTAATGGCTTATGTCACTCTTCTGTTCTCACGTCCACCGAAATTTGAAGAATCACCATATGATTTGGTTTTTGTCATTCATTCCCATTGATTTCGAAAGATACGGTTTGAGGCTAGTTTGTCTGAGTCCTCAATCTTCAATATTCTAATTACTGTTCCCTATACACTACTAGTGCATTAGGTTATGGCATAATGAAAGAGTTGCAAGCTCCGATGCTACCTACGGTTTTTTGTAAATTACTGTGTAACATCTGCCCGCATTGTGTACCCTTTGATTGGACTTATTCGGGTCATACTTCCATTCCTCTCATCTTTAGCACCAAGCAGTAAGCCAGCACAAGTCTAGGCAAACGGCAGACAAACATCCATCAGAAACGTCGTGCGCATGATTCTTTTGGTCAGAGGAAGGGGAGGGGGCGACTGGTCATGAAACAACGTTGGATGATCCCAAGAGATTTACGTTTTTTGCTCATCACTGACCATAAAAGTTACGAATTACGTGTTACTACCTGGGGAACGCGTGATATTTTCCTGTCTCGTTCACTCTCATTCACTTTCACTGTCTCACCCCTTCCCTGAATACTGTTCTGTTCCATTTCTAGCAATGAGATTTTCTCTGTTGGAGTGGAAAAGTTATCAAGGACAGCAATGAACAGAAATTCGGAACTATCCTATCCTAATTAGTTTAGAGCTTTCCCCCTATTCCATATTCTATCAAATTATCAATGATTTACTCTCTGTTAATTGCGTGTAATGGATTTCACTATTATTATCAATAAATTGGTCATTTATGATGAAGGTAAAAAACTAGTCAGTGTTACACTGGTGTCATTGAACTAGAAGATAATGGCACGTGCCATCAGATCGCTGATCACAATAGAAAATATGAATGATTTCAAGGTCACGTGGTTCGAGAATAAACACGACTTCTGGGAGAAGATGTATATTCCAAATTGGGAAGCTAGTCTGGCATCCGGTCCAGTCTTGCGCATTTCGCCCTCCTACCATTCTGTGCAAATAGTGAGATGAAGTTGGGTGACATTTTTCAGAATAGTTTCAAGGTTAGGCTTTAAACTCGGGTTTTTCTCACAGTGGCTGAATTTTTACGTGTTTTCTCACTTAACTCCACTTTATCAGACTTTGGTAGAAAGAAAAAATAATAAATTACAAGAATATTCAATTTTGTTGCAAATGTTCTACTCTGGAGAAGTTGCTGTTCAATGTGCCGATACTTGTTTGAAATGCAATGATAAGAACGGAACGGGAAACGTGTCGCTCATCTATCTAAATGACCAGTACCGTCAGCCGGGCTAGACCATCTTGTTCTGGCCGTGTTGTTGCCAAGCGACACTTAGCTGCTCGCTCAGTACAAACAATTTACCGATTTCATGAATTACAAGAGAAGCTAACTGATCGAGTGAGGTGACTTTATGCATCCAACTAGACCTATTACTCTTTGCCCCCATTACTTGTGGCCATCGTGTATGATTTGAAATACGTAAATCTCCTCCCCCAAGACCAGGTCTGTTGGCACCATTTCCCAATAAGACGGTGGTAACAAATTGGGGAAGCCAATCCGAGGGTGTAGCACTTTGTGGCCGTGTCTTACGCTTGGCTAAGCTTTGTCTAGCTCGACTGCAATTAACTCAAGATCAGTGTGTTTGAACTATATGCAGTTATTTCAGCATCCTCTGTGGACCATACAAATATTCTCTAACACCCTCCTTACCTTTTCCGATGGGTTAGTGACAATGTGAAATTTTGGTTTGTTTGTTCACCCTTTCTCTGGTGGTTTTACCGAGGCCTTGATGATTGCAAAGTTGTCCAATCAGCGTGCTTTGTGACAGCATAACGTGATTCCGAACGTGTCAACTTACCCAGGAGCACTTTTTCCAGGATTTCACCGCAAATAGCTAAGCATGACCATTCTATCTGGTCGGACAATATAGATTTTACGTTACATTGATTCTTTAACCATGTGCCAGTTTTGACCACAGAAATTTGCTAGATCGCGACAAACTTACGAATGATTTTGTTGCAGGTCGTTTTGTCAACCAGTCCAAATCGCGTCTATCCTCAACCCAGTTGCCCATCAAACATTCGGTCCGGTAGATCGGTTTAGGAGCTTGAATCTCCAATTGTTCCTTCATTCGTGTTTGGAATGCTAAATTAAAAATTCTCCCTTCATGAAAACAGTTACCTGAATACGAAGTGCAATGACGAACGTCACAAAGAGGATTTTTGAGCCGTGAATCCAATTACAAACTGCAAAATAAAAGAAATTCTCGACTATAAGCCGGAAATTCCGAGACATCAGTGAAACTTTTATCATCTGAATGGAATTTGCAATTTTATCAATGATTCCGGTTTTTATTCACGCCGGTTGGGAGTAGCATGCAATGCCTGATCAACCAATCGAGTGTCCTGTTGGCCAAATTATTTCTTTACCACGCGTGTAACGTGCCCGCCTTCAGCTTGACGATTGAGAACAGGTTCAGAGAAGCAAATCCAAAATTGCTTGTCGGACTGCGCCATGGCCCCGCATCACTTTGCTTCGTTTGTTAAGAATTGCAATACCATGTTTGCTCCTCTGGTCCCCGAATGAAGTTTGTCGCGAATGTATTTCATGGTCTGACTATCTTTTTCTTGTGTTGCAGTAACTGAGACAGCTACCCGGTAATACGACAGTCAAGGGGTACAGAAACGTAGAAATCATTTTTCATTACACTTAGGTCGACAAGATGAATCTGCAGGATGAACTGCATTCAAGCCTGAGTGGCAAGCTGCCAACATAAATTACAGTAGCTGCTTACTGTTTGGACTTGAAAACTACTAACGACCGACTACTTCTTTTCCGCGTATTTTCGCTCGTGTGCATCATTCGGAGGTGCTCGGCAGTGTAACTGAGGCAAACAGAATCACTTTCACGGCGGATGATGACGTAACTTGAATAAATACTAAATTCTCCATCATTCTCTTATAATGAGGGGCATTTCTAACGCACTGTATTCAATCGTCGAACTCACCGCTTCACCCAAGGATCACTAGTATCCGAGGCCAAAGGGCACGATAAAATGCCATTGAGCACGAAAGTGTACACAGTGGTGAAATTAACTTTATATCATCCAGCAATCAGTGATTCACGTGAACGGTTAATAATGCAAAGCGTAGGGCTTTCGAGCGGATGCACTCCGCCGTGTAAATATGAAAGTACTAATTCCAGTGCGAGACGCAGCTCTCGATCTGTTTGTCATCGTTTTGATATTCATCTTTCTTTTCCTAATATTTCGTGATTTTCTCTGTGCTGTCGACATCTGCTGCATTTAAATGAACCCCATCAACGTCAAGCAAACATCGCATAATCTCGTACTTTACTTGTGATCGCATGAGGTTTAGTTACGTTGGCCATTAATATCGTCTAATGTTCATCTCTTTACAAATTTTCATTCTCTTCTGCAGTCCTTTCTCGCTAGCTGTTTTAGATTACATCCCCTGAAAATGCCGGGTGGGCGTTACACTGTTCTTACGGTTTGGCAGCGCTAAGGTTATATGTATTCCTATCCGAAGGTGAATAAGACAAGGTCATTTGATTTCCTGGAGCAAACCTTACACACCCTCATGTTGTCAGAATCGGATGTTTACTCGTCATCTTTCACGACGGCAGAGAATTTCCTGTTGCGGCAGACTCTGATTGGCAGCAAACGTTTTTTTCGAACTGGCACATATTTATTTGAACCAGAATAATTGATTGTTTTTCCGCAACCGGGGAATGTAATGTGATTTTCGAACGACTGACCATGCAGAATCATTCCCCTACTCAGTAGTAAGAAACCGTCAGTACAATGTATTGCTGTTCATCCTTGCACGCAGTTATCTGAAATGCAGTTTAGCTGTTTAAGGCAATCGATCCGCGAACGCTCATGGGAGTCATAGTTCCACTATGAATGGATTGGATGTACAGATGAGTCTTTAAAAACTATGCAACGTTTCCATGGTGAGCAGAACGTTGACGCTAAATGACTTACGATGGAAATCACGATGTTAGGGTTGATAGTTATCAAAATTCCTCAGTCGACAACCGCTGCCGGTTACACAGCCACTTACCATTGGTACGATGGTCCTGATCCCTTATCCGAGCTCAGTACCAACTTAGTTGAAAATTAATCTCAATAGTGTTGCGACAGTTACACAGAAATTTGCCGGCATCGTAAAACTCTTCTGATTTTTTGAACGAAAAGTATAAGCGAATGATGCAAATAGCGTAATCGGAATATCTGGGACAGAGTTGAAACAATGCAAATATAACACTGAGGAATTTTGGAATATGCACACATGTATATATCTATATCGGCTTGAAAACAAGCATAGTAATAATGCAAAAACACAGGAATCGGAATGAAACTGCAGAGCAGGTGGACATGTAAGCGGGACAAATAATAAACCATGACAAACCAACTGTTGGTGTCGTGTTTTCATCGTACACATTTTGTGAACTTTTACTTCCTTTCCGATTATTTATAAAAGAGAGGGATTCTACAGAAAGACCACACAACACTCACCCCACTGACTCCGATTCTCAGTCACATCTGTCAGCCTCTCCAACTAACAACAACCCTCATCTCTCGGGTTCCAACCACGAAGGCAGGAAGCACCAAATGAGACGAAAACCAAAGCTAACGTCTGCATATCTCCATGTCACGTCATAGACCGGGCGACACCTCGTCTCGTCCAGCTATGTCCAACATGTGTAAGCGAACATGGAAAGGTGGACGATGAACAGGCAAACGCGATGCGTCTCCAAGCAACCGAATGCGACGTAGAGTGATCATCTCAGTGAGAAGAGGATTGATTGTCTCTACCCAACATACGACAACGCACATCGTCATTGCTAACCCGATATTCTCACTAGACAGGAGCGATGCTTCAGAGATAGCGGTGGTGGAAAACAGAAAGTCGCCGGACATCCTCAACGCGGATAGGCCGGGTCTTGCAACCGCAAATTAGAACACAATGAACAGTGGCTCGGTACACCCTTTTCTGAAGGAAAATTTGGATGTGATGTCGGTGCCACAAGTATTGTAGATTTGCTGAAGCAGCTCTGGCTTTCGCAATTCAGGATCATACCTCTCCCCCAGCACTCTCGCCAGGTGTGATCCGGCCCCTGAGGTACTTGAAACTATTGGCTAATTTTCAACGACCACCCCCAGAGTGACGGCAGACACAGGCTTCTGCCAGTCTTGAACAGGTACTTTGCATTTTGAAAGTGGAAAGCATATAATGTATTTGGTAGAATAACTCAATCACCAAGTTGCACAACGCTCGTTGAATTGTCTGTGCATTGTCATTCGGAAGTTGTTTGCAAAGATGAGGATAACGATGGGCTCGTTCAACGAATGCGGACTATCTCGAGTTACCAAGAAATTTGAGAACAATCCTTGAATTACTCTAACCAGTTTTGATACCCCATCTTTAAATAGAGCTGGTGAAATTCCATCGGAATCTGGGATTTATATGATATCATCAGGCTCGAATATCCCTGAGGATATCCGTCTTCGTATGTGGATCGATCTGTTGTAACAAGTCACCATACGCTTTTCGGAATATTTTCCAGAATGCTGACGCTGACGGTCAGCTAAAGTGTACATGAAAGTTCTCCGTCCAGAAAACAAGACGTCAGTGCACGGTTTGTGGATAGGCGAATCGTCAGTTTCAAACCGAATCGTTTCCTCACACCCCTCGAATTCCCTGTCAGTATTTTGATATGAAGGTGAAACAGCCTGCGGGGATTTTTCCGCGATTTCAATCATCTTCAATCTCCGAGTCTCCTCGAGTTCATACCACCCATGTCTAAGCGACTCCTACTCAAGATTGCACTGAATTCATGTCTCGTTTCTGGCCTTGCTTCATTATATTCGCTACTATTCGGGATGGCGTTGTGTGTGTTATGAAGGCCGAGAAACAAGGCAGGAATCCGGTGTGTCGCAATGCGACGATTCAGGCCACAATTCACCAAGCCAGCAGAATGTGACGTATTTTCGGTAAGCGATCAGTCCTCACTGATGTTGTGAAATTCGTGTAATCCTGAGTTTCCATCCAGTTCACTTCGACAGAACTGAAATATTGATTCCGGTCAGAAGCTTGTCCGCATCTAACCATGCTGCGCCCATGACTTTTCAGGGCCCACAAAAGTACAATGGACAACCTTTGTGCTTACCTTACGCGTGGTCGAACTCCGAGAGGAGTTACTCCAGCTGACACCGCAGTCTTGTAGACAGCCAACATTTGTATCTAATCGCCGATGTGAGCGATTTCGGTCCAACTGCCGATGCGAGGAGGACGGACGCCCAAGGTGGCAAATGCCGTAAAAGATCCAATTGGAAATATCTGAAGCTCGTACTAGCGAGTAACAATTGATGGTGAGAATGCAACAAAGCCAAACAACGGTTCCCTGTTTTTCAGAACGAACAGGAATTCGAAATCAAAGGTAATGCCTAGATGCGCCTCAATTCGAGGAGCCAGAGTATCATAGCATTCCAAGTCCTCACCGAAATCACGAATTTCACCCAGTCCTTACTTTACGCATTAGTTTGGTGCAGCTTTCCAATGGAAGATGTCCTCGAATGAATCTCCGGCTGCAATCTGTTGGCGCGTAACGCTGACACAACAAATCAGTTGTGTCCAATCAAAGGGACGGTTATTTATTTTTGGTCTGTAAAATGAACCTCCAGGTCTCATTGAGCATAGCCGTCTGTCGATTGATATCCAGTCCACGGGAGTAGTGTAGTCTCAGCCCTCTTACTGGGAGCCGCACCAACGCCAACAACACAGATGCCTGCAGCCTCAAAGACCCCAGAATGACGTTGTGAATCTTCACGAAAGAACTAGATAGAGGTGTCAGTCGGATAACAGAGCTGAAATATTCAATACGAGTTTCTTGGATGGAACATACATCCGCGGTAAGGGTTTCGCAAGTGCACGGGCTACACATCTTCGTTGGTTCCACATGAACGCGTGTTTCGCAATTGTAAAACAAGGCTATTTTGATGGGGGCATCGCTGACGAAGGGCATCAGCCGTCGGAATCGAATTGGGTGAGCTTTGGATGGTATCTGTGGAAGAACACGCGAGAACGGGAGAAGGACTTATTCCAATGATACTACCAATGATAGAGTCGATTGGTGAAATTGAAAAATGTTGGGGAATCGGGTGGGAGAAGGAATGAGGTGAATCCCAAATGAGTAGAAGTGGTTGTGTATGGTGGAACATTGCTGTGGTTAATAAGTAGACAGTGAGAATCTTTCGTTTAAATATCAGCTACATTTATAGTCCAAAACAGTCCTTTTCATTCGAGGTTTCACTTCTAGCCTTTACGTAACCAAGCGCTTTCTGCCAGACAGCGGAATTATTCTAGACGAGCCGATGGTCAATGGATCGGTTTATACGCCTCTTCTGAAAACTCTCGCCGGTTGAATGTAATACGGCAATGGGCAATGACCTTATTTGTGTGGCGGGTCACTGTCGCTACGTGGCAGTGACACCAGCGGGCTGTTGTAGTATTTTTTAGGGAGCTCGCTTGCCGGTTGAAAGCCCACCACACTCTCGTCATTGTGGCTGTTTGTCCGCATCCACTTATTCGGTGGGCTTGTGCTTATCTTATTTGGTTGTAACCAGCGGAATTGTGATCTTTCGCTTATCTGCAACCCAGAGAGTCATATTTTTATCCTGAGGAACTCAAGGTTTAATATGTTTAACCTCTAATCGATTCACCTTCTTAACTACCCACTGTTGTCCGCTTACCTCTACCCGAAAAATAACATTTTTTGTGAATATTCAAGAAATCTCGATGATAAAAGTCAGATAGAAAATACAGGTTTACGTAACAGCTTAAAGCTGTCGAATCGACATCTGTTTCAATTGTGGTCTATTCTAGTAGGGCTATCGGAAGACATTTGTCTAAGTAATTCTATTCAGTTCTAATTTATATCAAATCGGCGATTTGGTCCTTTTTCTGCAACCATTCTTTTAACGTTTCGGAACACAAAGCAAAACCTGGCCAAACTCATTGGCACAAAGTAATTCGGAATGTCTTTCCGGTAAAAAGAATATAATTTTTCTCCAAAGTAAGTCGAGTACTAATTTTCAGTTGGTTGATGTAATTATACGATAGGATTCTTTACTGTTCCATATTGAATTTGATATTCTTGTTTGTCCTTAACGTTCGTTCATTTTTTGTTGTAGCTAGTTCCACGGGTTTTTGAATCCAAGCAATTCTGGGAACCATAAACAACTTGCAATTGGAATGGGGGGAAAACTGGCTTCGATGAACTTCATAAATCATGCACATGACGCAAAAGGAGAATGAACGGTGATCATGCAAATATCGTCAAATTTCTCGCCTTCTCAAACAAACAGATTTAGGCTAATAAACGACAGATGGGGATGGATGAAGGGAGCTTGAGAATGACAGACAAAATCACGGATAAAGTATGTGCGTGCACAGTATGAACTTCAGTCTAAAGTGCGCATAAATTCTCGCTGAGCTCGAGAGTGTTATGGTTTAGAGGGCTGTTTGCGTGAAATTAAACTATGGCAGCTACTTACACTACTCTTAGAAGCAGCCAAATCATCAACTCGGGGCTCAGAGCATTCAGCACCCCAGTCTTGGAGTCAATCCAATCTAATTCATACGGTTTGCTTTGAAACAACCCCTAGAGGGATATATTCACGATCTGCTTAGAAAAACAATTCTTGGTAAGAGTTCCGACTGAACTGACACACACGTATTATATACGTCGCAATGCGGAGGATTAAGTAAATTGTTTAAATTTCACAAACGGACTAAAAACAAACAAAACAGGACAGTTTTTGGTCTCCGTGGCACTTGTACATGTTGGCAATCAGGAAGGATTGGACTAATCCAATCCCTCCTATAGTGAAAGAAATTTTTATCAAGATATATATAGTGATGTAATGGCATGAGTACGAATCACTGAAAACGAGCTTGTTCGCCAGTTTGTGTTTCCTCAATGTGCTCAGTGGTAATTTTTAAGGAATTGAAATCAGCTAATTGCCAGCGATGGGCAAACGGATAAGCCAAGTTCGAGTCCCGCATCTGTCGGTCAATTTGGTGGTAGACGGTAGCCCGCAGCCACTGCTCGTTTTCATACCTGACCCGGTGTGACCTAATGTGACCCTGTGCTACTCCACGTGTCAGGGTCATGACTGCCGGTTCCTCGTTTCCCCGTTTGTATTGGTCCCCCTAGACTACGGGTCATGCATCGTCCGGTACAGCTACAGTTCAATTTAGTCACAAAAATTTAGTTGTTCTATCGCTTGGTTCAGATTAAAATGGACGAAATCTGTCTAGTTTACCCTTTTCTAGGGAACTGGTGATAATCGCTTTTCTTATTTGTGCACAGAATTTTTCTTTCTGCATCAATAATCACCAAATCCACATGGGAAATGGTTGAATACAAAAAGCACATCTCGTGGTTTGAAACGAATCGCGTTCCACTTTATAGGAAGAAAATTTCTGTGGCAAAAATCCTGTTATATCGATTTCTTCCTTAGCCTGCAGAAAATGCATTGAAATGCGATGTGAATTAGGGGGATCGATCACCCAATTTTGTGAGGTGGGTTGTGGGCCCAAGCGACCGGGTTACATCGCACATCCGGTTCGGATTTGAGCTATTTGGACGTAAGGGGAAAGTGAGGTGAGTGTACGAACTGGTGCCAAAACATCAAGGTCGGTTTGTTTCGGTTCGATGACTCATGTGACAATGAAGCCGAATTATATCCGGAACACATGACTGACCGACAAAGTTAAATGAAGCACGGAGCCAGGGCTTGATCGAGAGCAGGCCGGAAATCAAGGCTGAATCAACACACACCCTTACTCTGGAACAACAAAAGCTATCTGATTATGTGATAAGATCAGAAACGAACGGGACGGGGTTCGAAATGAAGGCAGAAAAAGAGCGAGTGACCTCGAAGTCAATCGACCTGAGGAGACTGTAAATTGTTTGACCATTCCAAGTAAGGGAACAGGTGTGTTGACCGGTCAAACACCATTTGATCGTTTTCGCTTGATTAAGCGAGGTAGGATTGAACTAGAGCTGGAACGACCAACTGAGGGTGCTAGAGATGAGGACTGTGATAGCCGAATTTTATGACACAGAGGTGGGTCTGTTTGCATTGAAATAATTCATGAGTTTGCACGAATTTTTTATTCCCTGTTCAAAGCGGGTACGAGGCGGTGGGTAGTAATCTCTTTTGCGGTAGGTAGTGTGCACAAACGGATGGGTTTGAAGGAATTGGTTACGAACATTCGAAGTTACTTTCGGAATTTCCACACATCCCTGCTCTTTTTTCATCTCAATAAATTGAAGATGTGTATCATCCGACGATACGTTGAAGTGAACTTTATGCAAGAATTTGTGCCACCATCGGTCTGTAACCACTGACGCATTCGCACATGCAGGCAGAAAAAAATCACTGAGGTTAATAGCCACTGGACGCAGTGACTAAGTACGCTGATCCCGTCCTAGGCTAGCCTACACAAAAGACTCTTATCATCCAGTTGTATTAATCTTGAGGGGTGAAATGTGTGTGTCTATGTTTGTGTGTGTGTGTGTGTGTGTGTGTGTGGTTGATAAGTTCTCTCGTTATTTCATGCAAATATTCCTCCCAAATGGATATCCGACTAAATGGCTTCTTTGTTGAACTGTTCCACGCGTTGCAATGCATCCAGACGACACGAAAAGCTGCCCCATGGTGATGGAAAGCCCACGAGTGTTTGCTACTGCTAAAAATCATCGTAGGCAGTCAAGGTGCCTAGGCAATTGTCACACCGACATCAAACATGAAGGCTACAGGGGAATACTGAAAGTCTGTCACAGTTAAAAACCGGGCACAAGGCCATTGAAAAAGCGAATTAAATTGTTAACCATGTCCGTTGGTGGTAGATATTTGCGCAAAGGGAGTTTTCACGTGCACAGAATAGATGGAAATTAAATCATTTACCAGTAGACTGTAGAATAACAGACACCAGAATCGCAGCCTTCAATCTCACCTCGCTTATCCATTCACAGCACACGTGCCTTTCAGTTTACAAGATGAACAACAGTGGTGCGAGATTAATTACCAAGACAGTTTGATCTCGGATAAGGTTAGTTTTACCTGGTATATCTGTTTAAACAAATCTATGAAGAGATCGGGGGCCATCGGAACCATGGCGAGGGATGACAGTGGTGAAAGAAGAGAAGAAAAAAACTAGGTGGACTTCTTCAAACGAATGAAAACACTTCCGTTCTCCATTTTGACATCGTTCATTGCCCATTGGGATCCGTGATTCATCTTTGTGTTTGGTACCATCCGGTTACCCAAATCGAACTAGTGGATTGACGTTGGGGACTATACCCATACCCTTTCACCGAATGGCTTGACATACAAGACAGTTGCACTAGGTGACGATCTAGTGGCCCACTGGGACTCTGTGACTGGTGGCCCGGTTCACTTGCCCTTGGATTGGGGCTAAACATCCTGAGTGTTTGGTACGCCCCCGCCACCACAGAAACCCGTGGGCATATAGCTGCATATTTTATGTGCCACTTGTTGTTATTTCGAAAACAGGGCTTAACCATCTCTCCCGGATCGAATACCAAACAGTAGTCGGCCCAGTAGACGGCTTTTGTGGTTCGCATTTATCTTGCCGCTTTTATGAAAACACCACCACGAGAAGGCGGCGGGAAAGAAAGACTTCCCAAACGGAGGCTATTTGAGGTGACCGTCGCTTGGGGACATTTCGACAAGCGTCCAAGACGAGTAGCCAACTTGGTGCCTAAGATAGTCATCCGGACCCTGCTAAAGCATCTGATTTTGACAAGTTTATTTACCTGACCGATATCATACTCACTTCGTTTCGTTTCTTTGCATACCTGTTTTTGTTTTTGTTTTTTTCGAATTTCCGATGTCTTTTTTGCTGTTTCTTGGAATAACTTTGATGTAGCACAGCGTTCTGTAAAATCCCATTCTCGAAGCCGCACGACAAAGATTCACCGGAATGTGGCTTTACACGTGCCTTAAAACAAATCGAATGTGATGATTCCAAATCCCAAAATTTCTGCCATTATTGCCTCGTTAAATGTACTTTTTGCAAGACAATCACGATCGGTTTTTTGTTTAGGCAAAATATCATCGTGATAAGTGAACAGCTTGATTTTATTTCATTTTTGCAAATACTTGATGTGAGCGAATGGAGGGGAGGTTTTATTTACATCTTCAAAGACCCTAATTTCTTCTTTCCACCGAACATATTTCAGTGCTAACTTTGACTGGGAGGAAACATTGACGTGGTCAAGCATACCATCACAATCAGGCTGTCATCGACTGAGACGAGTGTCACAACCTGATGACACGTCAATCCGGGGAACTGATTCTTCTCACAAAAATGGTTTAACTGAATCATCACATCCGAACATTTTACAACTTTTCTAAACAAATTATACTTGTTCAGTTATTTCAAACTTGTTTGTCCCGGAAAATATCTTGGATATTAACTTGTATTTTATCGAATGCTTCACTTTTTTTTTCCTTGTTAGGTAGACACCCCAGGTCGTGAACAACTGTTGCTTTAGGCTTGCCAAAAAAATGTCATGCAGTACACATCCGTCACTACCAAATGGGACCTCCAACCCGCACCGAATGATTGATGTTGGTCGTTCCCAGTCGGCTAACACTGGGCTGTTTCAGCCCGAAGTTCGTTCGTTCCTGTCCCCCAACTGTCTGTCCGTTGCCGGACTCGACAACCGCCAAATGATAAAGATACTCTCTGTGAAAATAATGTGCACCATCTTACCAAAGTTAAAAAAAAATAGCAAGTAAGTAATTGCGGAAAGACAACCGATAACTTACCCACTAGATTCTCAGGGAAGCTTCTCCTAAGCACAAATCTGCATGATATAGTCCTCATTCGTCAACAGATTTTGCCCATTCTCACACTTTCGGCCAACTAATGAGATGAGTGACTTTCTTAGATGAGTGTTTTAAAAAGTTCCAGTGGAGTTGGGACACTTAATTCCCCTAAGTGGGGGTTTATTTGTGTTTTATTCTCAGTAAACGCTTCGAAATTTTCGGTAAAGTAAATAGTGGTAAAATTTCCAAGCTGTACATTTATGTTCATCAGAACTCATTCTGGTACGAATCGTTTGTCACAATTATTTTTCCCCGGGGACAGTATTGGTTTACTTTGGAAGTTTAGTGTATTAAAGTTCATTCGGTTTGTTTTAGTCAACTGATAGTTGGTGATGTGTTCATACCTGCTTGATTGTGATGGTGTCAGCCCACGGAACTATTGTACGACAATGATTAACTGAACTATTTAAGCAGAATGGCGCATCGCTATTCGAGGTTAGTGTTTCTGTTAGTTAATGATTGCCAAAAGCAATGGCTTGTGATCAGTAACCACAAAGAATTGATCATATGCTAAACAACGCAAGTGAATTGTCAAACAAAACAGATAAATATTTGGTGGGCAAAAGTGCAACAATGTGTCTGTGATAGTTAGATGTGTTGTTAGACGAAAATTAATTATTAAAGTCAGCGGCTTCTCGGTCGAATGGACCGCTATTGAAATGAATTCTTTCCTTATGGTTGTTTGGATTCGTTCGAATGTTCTAAATTTTAGTTCATGCTGCACTGTTAGATGGACATTTTTGGTGGATGATTCGAGTGGTTCGGTTCAGCAAGGACGGTAAGAATATAACAATTTTGTATCGAGGTCATTAAAGGTCCTTTTGGTAGCTGAACTAGATCACTGTTATCGAACAGCACGTGACCACTCTCAGTCTTTCTGTGGGCTGTGGCTGAATCATTCCAGCAAGTGCTTTTATCGATCTGTTACTGATGTGCGTTTCGATTTTTAAAGCTACTCCGCAAATTTATAGTTTAACCAGTATAGATCAATGAACTGTGAGACGTCATTTATCAAGAGCAACCAGAATTTACTTGCGGGAAGCGTGTCCGTCTGCATGCAGGAAAGATTTTTGGAAAGGCTAATAAACTTGACTGAGGATAATCGTGCATTGGTTTGTTCTCCCATCCTTGCTTTTTGGAAGGACTAGGAAGACTGAGGCTTTTGGTAAACACAATCCGACGCAGAAGTATTGACTATTTAAATAACGTCCATAAAGGATGTTTTGGGGGGACAAATGCTCAATAAACTAGGGAATATTTTTGTGGTAATGGTAATTTTGAAGCATTGAAGGTAGGATTGGAAGGAACTTAGAAGAATGACGATTGCTCGATAGCACGCCTACACCAGTTCGTTCATTTCGTGAATACAAGATCGGAGATTGCTAAATGATTTAAACATATTTTCAATCACTCGCAACTACTTAGTCGAAAAGCTCGTGGATTCATCAGATACTGATAACTATGAACCTATTTTGGATGCTGAGTATCGTGAATCTAATTGAAATGAAGGTACTGATAATTAAATTTCGTTTTCATAATCTTCATGCATTGTTTAACATTTACCGAACTCCAGCCATCGCCCATGATATTGCATGGGGCGAGCCTTTGAGGAGGACAGGGTTTCTGATCTCGGCATTACTAGCGGAATGGTCAGGAAATTTCTAGATTGTCCCAGTATCAGTTGGACACGAATTATTAGTAGGGTATACTAAATGCCACTATTTTAGAGTTACCGCCTAGTCAAAATGTAAAGGAAAAGATGTACGCGGGAACTTGTGTGCCTTAAGAAGAATACGGTGAAATGTGGGAAGAGAACGATGGTGCATATAAACTGGGATTGACGGGCGGGTTAGGTTGCTTTCAGCTTGAAGTAAAAAAATGGTTGTAACGTTTTGCCGGTGGGATGACACTAGAGGCTGTCAAGTCCATAGTGGGGACCGATGGAAGCGGTCTGTACCGCTTAGTGGATTTGACGGGATTCCTCAACAACATCTGACGTGGTCGTTTGAATGCGCAATTTCGCAAGACTAAGGATAAGAATGACAAGTTTGGATACATTTGAGAGGAGACCACCATAAAATACTTGGGTGAAGTGTAAAAAACCAGAAGAAGAGATAGACGCGAGGATCACTTTTCAATTTATTCTTGTTGCTCACATGATTGCTACGAGCGGATAGGTTTCACGTTCCTTTGAATTCGCACAGATAACACGTGGTTTTTTAACACAACCTAAAGGTTGCCGATGTTTCATAAGATTATTTTTGATCTCTAAATGGGTCTGTATGCACAGATATCTACAGATGTGGGAAATGCGGAAAGTTTACAGCTTCCGAAGTTCATCGACTTGAAGTGTAGTTCTACAAGATAGAGTGTTAGAGATCCGAATAGATATAGATTGCTGCTTCGAACAGGAAAGCTTATCGATTGAAATGTTTCCATAAAGATGTTTTGCATCTAACAACTGGCCTGGTGAAATGGTGGTTAAAGAATCATGCCCGTGGATGCTCACTATCCCAGATGGACTGAGCTAACAAACCGGAGATGGCATTTTACTGGCTGTATTTTATGTATGCAGCAAATAACCAAATAACCGTTTGCGAATACCGTTCGGCCGTTCAAATTGAGTGGTATCTGTGACCACTTGGGCATCGGTTGCATCATGTAAAAACGTGGCTTGAATCACGAGAAAACGTGGTAGATTCATTAGTCCACCCTTGAATACGTATGGAGAAACATCGCGCCTCCGCGTCCGGCTTCCTTCGCTGCTCACAATACGGATTTCCGAAATCCAGAACTTCATACCTTCAAAAAGCACTACTATCAAGGCGATAAGAGAAGACTCCGAATAGCCATGTGCCCAAAGACAAGTTCAGACATAAATAGGTTGTTCGATGGTGTTCGACGGACGGTAGGTAGGAGCAACGGAAATAACGTAAAGTGGAACGAGTGTCTGGCAGTGTTCGAACTGGTTACTGAGCTTTTCACTAAAGCAAAATTTTTGGTTGGCTTAATCGGCGTTGGACGTGAATACGCACGACAGACATGTAAACAAGGATGAGGTCCACACCTTTTCTCACATTGTTTCGGAGCTGTATCAAAACCACTCTGTTTCGTAATACTTTTCAAGAGTACGTTCGATCGCAAATTGTAGAACATTGCAGACACGACAAGTGCGCCTTAGGTACGCACTAATTTGCCCAGGTACGATGGATAACATTTTAGCCTTATTCAAACGCGATCTCAATAGGCCAGTTGAATGATATTTCCGAATAGTTTTGACGCGATTCCGAATAACTTTGACACTGCTCCGAAATGACATGGGAATCAGCATAGCTCGAAAGTAATCAGGATCACTAAATTTGTTCTGTTATCTCGAGTTTTTCAAGCTATCACACTGTTCATGCGATCGCTAAGCTGTTCCTATCACGGATAACTTGGAACCTCAATGTTATTCCATAATTTGTCCTTTGGAACACAAAATTAACTAGGCGAATGGTAAAATTGCTTCCAAAGCGGCCCTCCTTGCTTCGGTCTGCGGCACGAGAGAAAAGTGACATGGTTGTCTTTCATTGCCCTGATAATGGGCAAAGTTGAATAAATTGGCGTTCATTCCTGCCTGTCTTAGCTTGCCCAATGAAAAAAGTCTTTAGGTAGGATTCATTTACTGATTCCTTATTTGATTAGCCGATCTTGTTGAAGGCCTATTGACTAGTGGCCGGACCCGCCCTGTCAATGACAAGTCCAGTGCTGTCGTCGGTCCTATCCGTAGTCCTATAACACGTACAAAGACCGTTGATAAGTGGACAACCTGCACCATGGCATGCTCTCGTCTAACCACTGTCTCGACGGCATCACATCCAAGGCAGACAACAGCGATAGAACTTCTTTCTTAAGTCCGTGGTTGTCAGCCGGGTGGGGTTGCAGAACGAAAGGCGCGAGCCCCTTTCTCGACAAGACACAGCTTAAATCAAAATGCCAAAGCATCACCGGGGCGCGGAAAGCCGGAAATGCGAAAGACGAGGGTGTGTTTTAGGTCGAGCCAGTCACAATGTGTGGCAAAGTCTGGGTGCGGCTGTGCTTCTGCATGCGTGTGGGTCGAGAGGATAGTGTTGATGATAGGTGAGAAACCAACACGATGAGAAGATACAGCTGTTGTGCTGAGTTCGGTTTGCAACTGGAATTTACCTGTGAGGATTTTCCAAGGAAAATAAGTGGAACTTTTACGCTGTGTGACTTCTTTGTGTGCCGCAGGGAATTCCAAATCCTTATCTGCTTGTCAGTCTGTCTGACTATTTAGCTTTGTGTGCGTGTCTGTACGCAAAGTTTATCACCCTATGTGCCAGTGATTACACATCTGAATGCCCATTTCCTACTTGGACTGGGTGGAACAAGAGAAGAAATGTTGTCTCCGGTTCTTGTTGTGGCTGTCAACAGTGAATTGTTCAGTTTATAACCACCAACATCGTCACTACACCTGTAACCGCTGGCAACCCTAACTCCGAGCGTAAAAAGTTCTGGGACAATCTGTTTCTCAAAAAGTCCCGAATATTTACCCATCTTTCCGAAATATTCATTCACCCGTTGAACTTACGGGATAGTACAAACACGGGCCAATTGTAAACGGATAGATATCTCCTATTTGGTAATTCAGTAATATTTTTTTTGGGGTGGGGGTGGGGGTGAAGAACTTCTTTGATGGGCAACGGAACCACCGTGGGGTTTTGTCCGCGGTCCGCAACTGACCCAAAGAAGGGAGTGGACAAAAGCATAATCCAGTATGAATTCGACCGAACCAGGCTAAAACTTGCTGCCAGTTGGAGCAAACGGCAGGAAGCCTGTTACGAGTGACACATCAGCACAACACAGTCTGCACAGTTTGTGGTCTTTTTTGGGACGGGGTAAGTTAGAGGGACGCAAAAGTTGAATCCATAATTTGTTGTAAATTAATGAGCGATCTTACGCACTATAGATGAAATTGTATTGTATATGGGATACAAAGCGGCAGGAGATCAATCTGACACGATTATTAGATGCACGAAAACATAAAGAAAAACACACGAAGACAAAATGGGATAATTACCGTGTTCCTATACACTCCAACTATGCGTTTCTGTTTGTTTATTGATTTTTACGTGCTAATAGTTTTAATACTTTCAGTGACAACACAACACGCTACACTACTTCAGTATGGGGACGTCGGAAAGTTTCAAGCAAGTGAAGAGCGGAAAACTCGAAACCAGGACATTCCAATTTAAACGACAAAATTCAGGACGTTGGACAATCAACGGTGAAGCACCTGCAACAGCTGCATAATGCAGACCCGAGAAACACATCACTGCGGGCCAAAAACGATTCCACTGATCGAAATGGAACTGGATACTTTCGTCTACCGGACACAGGTGACACGTTGCTGAGCTGCCGCGATCGTGGACCTCGAACGTCAGTCGAACAAGTGAATGCCCGATGTTGCGTTCAGACTGGTTCAGTGACGTATAGCATGTAACCTCGTTCGTTACTTTTCGACGAAAGCAAAAACACTCGAGTGAAAACAAACCGAAAAAATGTTGTCACAACGATCGAGATGTTTTGAGGTGGCAATGTTTATCCGAATGCTTTTGTGCAAAATGGAATAGCCAACCGCCTATCTTTTGCCCCCGGGCAATGGAACGGTCATAGGCAAAATTTCCACTGAATGGAAACATCTCGATTGTAAAACGTGTTCGAAACAGTTGGTAAACAGGTTTGTTGAATCGGTTCATAACTAGGTTTGGGGGGGGGATCAACTCAGTAGATGAATTTACGGCATTCATTGATGCCTTGATACACGTTAGAAATTTCAGGAACCTTAAAATCCAATCAGGGATAATTTTGGAGTGCATCACAGTCGGCGAGGACCAACTGTGACAATTTCCTTAAAAATCTGTTCGGCGTTGTTTTATGATAAAGTTTGAGAAATATTGTCTAATGTTTTTATTTCGGATATGAATGAAATACGTCGGCTAATTCTGAGTCACTTCAACCGGTCACTGTTGCAGTATTGGTCAGTATGCAGGAGATAATTTCAAAATGTAACTGGTTATTAAATATCCACGGAATAATGATGATAGCAATGATGACAATAATTTATCTCCAGGGGTATTTGGCTTGGAAAAGTGAGTCGATATTCCGGGTGAAAATAAGAACATTAAAAAATGTTTAACATTTTGCCAGATCGATGGACCCCATCGTCAGACGGGTCAGCTGAAAACTTTCCAGTGTTTGCATACTTTACTGGAGTGACACTCGCTGTACTTCCCGTAAGTGATGAGGTCTTACACAGCTCTATCTTCTTCCCGTATTTATTTTACGTGGACCTAAGTCAGACTGCATGCTCCGCCGTCATTTACCAGTGTTAAGACGCGGACGGCGTTGCTGTTGGATATATGCATTCAAAATCAAAGGTCGCTCTCATGATTCAAGGCCAGTTAGATGATTTTGCAAACCGGTCCGCATCACGTTCTCTGAATCCGAATGTGCCCATATGTCAAGACGATTTATTTTGTTATCATCCAGAGACAGGTCAAAACTCCGACTCCCTTTGTTTTTCCTGAACAACCCTTGTATTTCCCTGTCATTCTACATTAAAATTCACTTAAGTACTGTGTAAGTACTGTTTGAAAACTAATGGCTTTCTTTTGTCAGACCACGTATGATCTGCGTAAATCAGCGATACACTCGGTTGTTTGTGGCTGATTAGACTACCCTCACTTTGGTTTTACCGTTTGCCATGAATTTTTCCTGGTTTACCAAACGACGCCGTTCATTTGTTCCTTAAAACACCTCTAAATATTATTGTACTTCTCGATATGAGCACAATCAAACAATTAGTTGTGAGTAATTTTTCCAAAATACTGTTTGATGCTTTTTATCCCCCGCACAGTGAACTCAAAAAGACTGTGTCTGCACCGTTTACGCGGTTACAGTTCAAAATCCTGTTCATCCGTACATCAAAATGTCGATATTCTGCTTGGTTGTATGTCGCACAGGATAAAGTTTTGTCAGAACTGGGACAACGACTGGATGATGATACCAGTCCCTTTCCATCAAATCGCTTGCGCGCTCAATTGAAATTGGGTACGCATTTGTAGATTCTGCTCACAGTTGTGATTTAGGAGGACGGAAATCCATCATTTTGGTGTGTACAAATCAAAGACCCAAATAATTCGACTTGTTTGCGCAAGTTAAAGTGATTAGTTCACTCAGCATTGGTTTTCGTGTGAGCAAAAGAAAGCCAGAAGCTTCGTGACTAGGCGAATCGGTTCAGAGACAAAGCTAGTCTAAAAGCAATAATCTATCTTCATGGACAGTCTTGTTTCGACTTGGCTTCTGGAGGCTCCGTTGCTGTTACCGTGGTCCGAACAGTAGTTATCTTGCTGCCAGAACTGGCACGGATCGAGCCATTGTGAAGGAACCAACAACCATTTTGTTTGGAGTCGTGGAAAATTTCGCCTAGCCACGTTAGACTGAATTAACTGAGGAATTAGACAGATGAGAAAAATTCTTTGCCCTTATTTGTTCGAGGAGGACAAGAAACTGTATAGCCTCGATTAAAATTCTTTCAAAAAGAAATTCGTAGACATTTGAGAAGGAGAATCCAATATATTTGATCGGCAAAGGACTGTGTCCATCCAAGTGTGTGGTAAACATTCAACTGAATTTCAAACCTTTGGGTATTTGGATTTAAACCAACATACTAAAAGTGTCTATCGATTGGAAATTCCATCTCGAATGGCCTGGAGATTTATTAACAAATAACTAACAGCAATCCAAGACTAAGCGGGAAAAAGCACAAGCAAAACGTTCCAGGAAAAATTTCACTGTACCTGATTTTGAGTTGTATTATTGCACTCTATCCATCTTGAAGAGTTTTAATTTACCAGAGAGATAACCTGGAGAAGCATTTACAATCCGGCGTTTTAGTCACTTTAAAAAGCTCACTCAAAGTCATTAGCGAATCTTGTTTTGCATCTTCATCTATACTCAGGTTTAGTGGATTCTCGTTCCATTTCGGGTTCGGTGGATACACGATGCCGCTGACTCCTGAAGAGTTCACCACTAGAAGCGGTGTGCGTCAGCGCTGGTCTGTTTCCCTTTTTCTCGCCAGCTTTGCTAGTGATTTGTTAATGGAGAGTGTCTTATCCTCCTTGGAGTTAGTGACATTGATATTTGATCAGACAGTACATTTTCGGATCTGAAATTCACCGAAGATATTATACTACTTAGGTAAAATTCAAGTAAGTTGCAAGTTTTTCTCGGTTGTCTAACCAGTAGGCTTGCTTGGGATGAGTTTTACACATTCTGAGTGTAAAATACTATTAGAGGATTGAATTGACCCCATGCCAAACCTCATTAATTCAGTGGAAGAATTGGGCGAAATAAATAAGTTCAATTACTCGGAAAGGTGCACCACACAAGTTGTTCGATTACTTGATGAAGTG
This sequence comes from Fasciolopsis buskii, assembly GCA_008360955.1. Lineage (NCBI taxonomy): Eukaryota > Metazoa > Platyhelminthes > Trematoda > Plagiorchiida > Fasciolidae > Fasciolopsis > Fasciolopsis buskii. Next base: position 388,441 of record LUCM01001167.1, on the reverse strand, counting down.
TCTTCGCGTGCACAGAAAGGTCTAGCGGAACTCAACAGTTTGGGCACGTGTGGCACCAGTGGGACATCCCGTTATCGATCAAAGTTCGGATCCGCACAATAACAGCAAGATCGGCCCTGCTATACTGCTCAGAAACATGACTGTTGCGGGTAGCTGATGTGCAGAAGCTCTCCGTGTTTGAATGCCGTTATCTTCATAGTTATGGAAGAGTAGGATGGGAGACCATTTTCACTAATCCGAAGGTTTGGCAAAAGTATTTGGCCCGGGATTCAGTTCAATTAGGTCGGTCTGATTGGGGCATGTTTTGTCCATGCCCATAGGACGTTTACCTCATTGAACTCTAGTCTTCGAGACAGGTATCGGTTGGAAGGTGTTCCTATTTGTGTAGTCCATAACATGGGAGAAAGCTTGAAGATCCTAACAGTAGATTGGTTTATGTAGGTGAACTTAGGCTTCCAGGTTAGGATCCATGGGATCCCCCCACCTGAGTGATGGTTGAATGCAGTGGGTGATATTATTTAGTGCAGCAGTTAGTGGTGTTTTGCACTGAGAGTCTTTCTTCTTCTGTTTAGTTCTTCAAATTGCTATTCTACAGTCTTTCTTTTGTTATTCCTCCTTCTCCCTTCTCATCTTTTGGGTAGTTGGTGTTGGGGTGGGAACCGAAGCCAGGGCAGTTTGGTGCAAGGGGCCTAGGCAATATAATAAGAGTCAGTAATTATGAGCTGAACTGTTTGAAAATATGGTCAGTCAAGTTGTATGGTTCCTGTATCTGATCGAATGGGAGGTACAGAACACAACCACTTCGGACACTGTTGAGGATAATAGTGCCAGCGTTACTCACCAATCACAGAACACATGATTGGTGGGTACGGTCGGCCGGGCCATTCGTTGATGGACTGGTTCCCCAGTATCTGGCCTCGTAATTGTTTAGGCTCCCTACGTGTGCGAATGCGGGCTGACGTGGAATGATCGAGTGAAACGCCTATTGCCGTCCAGATGCCTACTTGCAATGAAAAGAGCAGTCGCAAGGGTCAGCCAGATTTAACGCATGTGATTATGTGTGGTGTGTTTGGGTTGTTTATGTCGGAGTATCACCAAACCACACGTGTGAATGATTGCCCGTATCATGTTTGTCCAGTCTTTTTCGATTGCATAGCTTTCGGGTCCGCCCGGCAGCGCGTAAACCACTTGCGCTCTCTATTCCGTTCCCCTTCCTGAAATCCGTGTAGGATGAATTTGTCTGGAGTAACCCACGTAAACATTATTGCTTACCTGGAATCCCTGTCTGGATTATTGTGACTGGACTTCCGCTTTCGTCAAATGTCGGTTCTTTGTTGGCGGTTTAGGAAGCAACATTCACTGTCTTCCAAGTAGCTTATCCCCCGTAAGGCTTTGATTGATACTAATTCTGTAGTTATGTTAAAACAAATTGATACTAATGAAATAATTCACCACAAGATATCTTCGCTCAACTGACCATTAAGAAACCATGGAAGCACTATACAGCTGTTTCATCCTTGTCATGAATCATCAGCAGTGCGTGTACACCATGCCGGAACTGGGACGCGAACCCGGGACGACTATTGTTTGACTGTTGTTCTCTCGGACATTTTTGCATGTCACTTAGCGCTTGAACCAATGGCTTCACCTGACTACTTCTTTGTCCGCGGTATGGTACAGTTCGCACGTGTACACTGCCTTTCATCCAACGAAATTCTGAAAACGCATTAAATGAAACTTTGACACCATTATCTGAAACTTGGTTTGCAGAAAATGTTCCAGTGGTAGTGGACTGTAAACTGAACATACCGTTTCCCGCGTTATTCCGGATGCATTTCAAAAAAATTTCAAATCGGTTAGACATATTCGGAATTTGGCAAGAACATGTCTCTGTTTCACAAGACTTACCAAGAAAACATTTGCTCGCAGATTGTAGAGCAATACGTAGATAATTAATGCATTTTGCGATTGGTGCGCACAAATATATCCATGTGCGAGAAACTACGTTTCACATCTATGCGAATAAGCTCCAAATAATTCAATTGGACGACGTTTCCAAATACTTTTGACGTAAGTCCGAATAATTTTGGCTTGGTCCCAGGACAGTATGGGAAGTTTTGTAGTGGTTCTAGTCTCAAGGGTGTAGAATCCACCATAAGTAGGAGGCAGATGTCGTGAATCGGTGCATCAAGGTTGATGTAAACTGGGTTTCATGATCTTCCTGTCAATGACCATGATTTTGCTCAAAATGGTGGTGATTTAAAACCCGTTAGATACTATCTATCTACACTCTAACCAATGGCTGGATGTCATGACTTCGTGGTATGGTCTCAGTGCATCAGGCCTAAGTGGTTTTGGAATAACTACTCGCTCTTTGAAAAGGCGGTTATTCTTAGTCTAAAGAGAATCCCATCGTGAGAAAAATTCGTGAATTGATGACTTCATTGTCCCACCTGTGACTGAGAAATTTGTTCATTTCATTGGTAATCATGTCAGCAATAGTGGCTTTCTTGACGGTGTCGATCGTTGTTGTCTGGTTCGAAGTACCGTGCACACGTGCTTATTCAACCACTTCCTCAGTGCCGTTATTAACGTAAACAATGTGTCGGCAAGCTCCACCTCCAAGGATGACTTATGTCGATCGTGGGATTTGTACTGCAACTATAATGGTAGTAGATATTAACCTGTCACATCTATCATGCTGTTTAAAAATCTCCTCATCTATGATGTCATGGTATTGGTTACGCCACCGAGTGTTAATTACAGAAAACCAATATGAACGACTTAATGTGAGCTAATAAACGAGTGTTCTATCTTTTACTTTCTTCTGTTAGTGAAATAACAGTGCACGTCATTTTTTCAGGAAGAGGGCCTCGGCACATTACTGTCAAGTGGAGACCGGCGGTGGGAGGATTCGAACCCGTGACCTTCACGTCGAAGCGCCACGACCTCATCCGCTTGGCCGCCGCCGGCCAACCTGGCCTTCCTCACCAGGTTTAATGGAAGCGGACCATAGCGACCGGGACGTAGAATTGATTAGAGATTTCTTGGATGGAATAGTGCAGACGTCTTCTTCCTTTTTCTAGGTCTTAAAACACAAAAGAAATCGTATTCCATTCTTGCACACGGTTTGCACTGTGAATATTTATATCTGGTTTATTGGTATGACATCTAGAAGTGGTTTGCGGTCGGTTCAGAGAACGAACTTCCTTGCTAGGATAATTTTGCGAAATTCGTGTACCATGATGGACAAAGTACGCCATTTGGCAGAATTTAATGATCTGGAAACTTGCGTGGTAGATGTGGAAGTTATCCGCTAACCGGGGCAGAGTTACTGCTCCCATACGGTATTCAGAAGCATCTGCTGGAACCCTTTAATGCCAAGTGTTGTATGATACTGTGTTAGCAATAAAAACGATGGTGAAATAGTTTTGATTTGATCAAATCATACTAATATTCGAGACTTCGTTGCCATTGAATAGAAGAGGAAAGTGTAAAATGTTTAAAGGAACTCAACAAGTATGCAAGTCTGATGCGAAATGCCTGATTGGTAACTGGACATACCTAAAATGACTAAGTGTGCAAATGTCATCGGATGCCGGCATACCAACGGTATCTTTCATTTTATCCGGGTCTGGGGATATACCAGTAGGGCGAACGATAAAACCCAAATACTCGAAGGAGAGCGAAGAAACGAAAGTTACTATGGGACAACGCGGAAACCAAACTGATTTGGGAAGTTTGACAACATTTTCGGATGAAGTCGCTGCTAATGCAGCCTCAAGAATTGTTGAAAAAAAACTGTCAAGCAAGCATGATGAAGCAAAGCATTGGACATTTAACCTCGAAAGGTATCATATCATGTCTATTCACCCCTTTGTGCATGTGTTCATGGACAATAACTGCTTCGAATCCCGATCAGTTTCTACCTCGAGATGGGCTTCAGAAAAACCGATCCAAGGAAGAGTACTAGGGATCAGACTTGGCAAGGAAAAATCTAAACTTGTAAGTTGTCGCCGAATAAACGAAGATTGCTGAGTGATACTTCCATTGGTGAATAACATTAATTGTTGACCAACATGGACTTGTAAATTGAGTAACTAACACTTTACAAAAAATAAAATACCGTTTAAGGAATCATAAATAATGGTAACTTACAACTGTGTATCCCAAGGCCGCTATCTCGCGTATGTTCCACGCTCAAACTCGGCAACGATGACTATTAGAAAATTAAGGTCATTACCAAGGCAACGCGATCGATAACTGCGAACGACTTGTCAGTCAGTATTTCATTGTGATATCTTGCCTCCAACTAAATACTCTTCTAAGCTACTTCGATCAAATGCAGCGTGCATCTAACCTTTTGCGTAAGAAAAGTAAACTTACGTTCAGCTGGACCGTGCCGTTCTTTTTGCAACTTGTGTCAAATTAGAGAAATGAAAAGCAACTCTGGACTTGACTAACTGCTTGGTCATTTGTTTGAGGCCCGTCAAATTAAACCGCAGTTGTGAGCATTTGTTTTTGTCGGCGGAGATGAAACCTCGACCGCAAACTGACGGGGTCACAGATTTTGAGTCCAAAGTTGTTCATTTGTGATTAGTCACATGATTTTGGTATTTTCAGTGCTCAGCTGGGCCGTAAGTTTCCTGACTTGTCGGTCTGAAACCAAAAGAGTTGTAGACAACAATTAGTCGTCCGTCGGTGGGGTGCCACGAATGATTTGAGATGGAGGAAAACGCGAGAAAAGTTGTACTTTGCTTCAGTCTACCCAAGTAGAAAGTGTCATGATGGTGCATTGTGTTCAAATAAGTTGATCTCCATCAGTAAGCGACCAAACATCTTATTATTGCGTCTGTAACCGAAAATCTTTGATGCTGCCAATCGCTTGTGAAAATTTCAGTTAGATGAAGGTTTTATTATGAGAATATTTGCTGACTACGACAAATTAGGCATATAAACTGCGCACTTAGTCACTCGCACCCAGTGGATTACATGAACCACAAATCACCCTGTTGCCTTGGGGTTAGACCGTTTGGTCAGAGTTTCACTGTAGAAGCCCCTCAGTGAACCCATTGCTTCCATTTGGGCAGCCGACCAGTGTTTAGCCCACATGGAATTATGGTTCCAGTTACTGAATTTGGCATTTAGATCGCAAACATTTCATCACCAGTCGAGGTGACATGGTCAGCGCACTGACGATGCTATCAACAACGATCGAAACCTCTTGAAAGGCAACAGTCTGATTTATGACTAACAAAATTCTCAAAAATCAATGAGATTTTTTTCTCTCTTCATTTTTTCCATAGAATTCTTTTTCCATTTTTAGACTGTGTAGTTTAAGCTGGTCACACTAAACTAGTTTCGTTAGACTTGAGGGGATCAGAAGTACATTGTTGTTAACCTTCAAAAATGTTAAGCATTAATATTTCGGGAGGAATCAAAAAACATGAGCTAACTTGTTTAAGCCGTGGGACCATAAAAACTGTCTCCTCGTGGATTCGAGTCATCGACCAGGCGATGACGATTTCAAAGTCCTCTGCAGGGCCCCGAAAAATGTATCAAAGGCTTTTTGTCCTCGATGCTTTGGAACAGGAATTTGTGCCCGGTTGGTCTCGAAACCAATCTCCTTGATCCGAAAGATGGTTTATGAGGTTGCTCCAACTGTCATGGCCTGGAATGGACACCACCTTACAGGCAGGATCTGATGTATCGTGTAGTCCGAACCACTAACTAGAAACATTCGTGGAGTATCCCAGGCCAAATACAATCACTTCTGTTGTCCCCTTTCCTATTGTTCTATTTCGAAAGGCCAGAACCTAGCTGACTCCTATTCACGATCCAACTTCGGTTAGGGCACCTTCGAAAACAAAAGCATTATTCTTGAACAAAACTAGAGATGGCATATGTAACAGTGTCGGCTAGACGACAAAGTCACCAAAACTAAATTGTACTCTGCTTCTTTGATTATCTCTTGTAAATATTTCTCTCACAAAACTAGTGTGATATTCTCTTATTGCTAATGCTGAACACCTAAAAAATGGTCCAAATTGGATGACCAAATAAACTAATAGATTCAAAATATATCGAAATGACTCCCAATTCTAAGTTTCGTAGAAGACAGGACAGATTTTACAAGAACTGATTCGGCCTTCGATATCAACTCTCAGGTCATAATTAGAAAACTATGTTGACACCGGCCAGATCTGTCATCATTGTCCGGAGTCGTCATCGCTGAATGTTCAAATCACTCCTGATTTGGATGCAAACCCAATAAGTCATGATGTCCCGGGTTCATATCTCACTCGAGGACTGATGAGGTTCTTCACTGCTAATAATTCCAAGGCAAAACAGGTGTGTTCAGTTTCTACGGCTTCCTACGGACTGGCTGAGCATTAATGTTGTGTGCTGAATAATTTCGAGTTTGATTTTCACAGTGAATTATTAATAATAGTAGCATTACATAGAACGGAATGAATATTCCCTCTAAGCCGTTTAGAGTATGAAAACAGCATGGCCCCGTATGATTACCAGAGGTCTCTTCACAAACCCTCACAACCACGCTCTGATTCCACTGCAGATACAGCAGATAGCTGGTCGCATAACACATTGTTTGTTCGCCCATTTTGATTCGCCAACAGCCGTGATTTGCTAATTAGACAAGTACCCTTTCAAAAATCATACGGAGACGAAACTTAGTAAGCGAATTGGAACTAAGGCACTCTGCAAGTGATTACTTCAAACAATCAATGCAATCTCCCTCCATCAACTCTGAAGAATTAACTGAAACCCCCATCGGACTGTAAAAAGAGCTTTCCCATTTCCACAGCGTCGTGTTTTTCTGTTGCGATAAGTCAACAGTTAATGAGATTTATAAGTTTATTGACACAAATTGATACTTTTTTGCCAACATAAGTAAAGAACTTCGATTTCAGTGAAAATTATTGTCCATTTTAAGGATGCGAATCGAATGTAGGCGATGATTCGGATGATGATCAGCCATACCGTAAGCCTATCGTCATTTGGGCATGAAGTTTGTACGCTTACTGCTTATTCCAACAAACGGTTGCACTTATCAATTTTCCGCTCCTGAGAATCATGGATTGTTTCACGCTCACGTCCGTGGTTAGTTTACGTATCTGTCTATCGCGGTGGGAAATTTGAAACGCTTCACGAGTACGTTTCCGGTGAGGAGAACTCAAGCACCGTTTCCGATGTAATAAGCAGTTCCGGGTTTCGCGGTTGCAGTCGTATTTTTCTTACAATCAACTTTTTATTTTACAAGATTCTCGGAAGAATTGCTCCAAACGACTGCTTATGGAGATTTCATAATTGGAATTAAGGAACGGGAAATACTTGTGCCTCTTTCATATTAGCTGAAGCACGAAAATGAACAAAGTCTCGTGTTCAGTGAGACTACGTAGACAACAGAATCAGAGCAGTATTAAACTTGGTATGCCAGACTCCAATTTAACCATGTCGTGTAGACCAAATTTGAGCAATTCGCATACCAATGCCAAGATATGTCCGAACGACCACCCATAAAAGCTACATCAGTTGACTGATCAATACAAGGGCCATACAGATGAGAGTACACCGATATCACATAAAAACAACTATTCTTCCGGAATGGTAATTTGGGTGGTTCTTCATCTATTACATTCTAAGCAACGTGTCTTCCAATAACCATTACACTATCTAAAATTTCTAGAGAGAAAGAATGAGGGAGGGAAGGCGAGTGCTTATTTGGGACTAATTCATGCTAACATAGAAAGAAATGAAAGCATGCGGTGTGCAGTTCTAGCTTCATGCTAGTCAAGTGGCTGAAACTCTCAAGGAAATGGAACATCATTTTGACCATTGGACAAAGATTTCGTAATTCAGAAAACTCACCGAATGAGGTGGCAATCACTATGTGCTTTAAAACCCATTCGTGCTTTAGAAAGCTGATGGAATCACAAAGTACTGTCATCATCCGGCTTGATCATACGCTATTGCATAACTTTGTTCGTGAAAAGAAATTGCCACCATTGGTACTTTGATAACGGTTTGGATAGCGCTCGGTTTTTATATTCTCTTGTGCTTGTTTCGAGTGATCTCTCTCAAATTTTTAGTAAAGCCGAGCAGTAGTTTATTAACCGGGTCTTTATAAGTTCCCATCTTGTATCGAAGTCTTTTGATGGGTCGGCGTAGTCTGAATGCCCCATGTGTCCGTTGAACTAACTATCTGTCTGGTTCCTTTCGCAGATAGTTTATTCATACGACAGGATACAATTATGAATTACTAAACTATTGATCATCCAGCACTGACTACTTTGGAAAGCTGATCTTTCTATTTCATTGTTGTTTCGCCTAACAATAAGACAAAACAAATGCTTTTTTTGACCGCAAGACAAAATACACCGTACTTTAGTTAGGGGAACGCGATTACTGTAGGACTTCCTAGCTAACAACTCCGGAGTGCTTGCTGCAGGACACGCCCTTCCCCTGGTCTATATTCATTAGTGATCCTATTGGCACCTGATCTATCCACATGGTAAGGCATGTAGATGACGTTGTTTTGTACCAATCCATCTTTGCCAATATTGACTGGCATTAACGGATTCCGAGGTACTTTATCAAGTGCGCTACTGTTTTTCACTGAGCCTAACCTGAATATGAACCCAGTCAAGTGTTTAGAGTGCATTCTTATCCCTCGGTATTATTATTCAGAGTGAACAACCTACCCTCCTTCCAAAGTTGACTTCATCAGAGACATACGGCAGCCAAAATGTGAGCAGCAGATTTGGCCGAGTCCGGTGTGTTTTGGCAAACTGCAGCTGTTGTCGTTCCTCAGTTTCATATTCAGATGTCAACTTCAAACCTCATAACCAGTCATTCTCCAATACGTTTGCTAATGCGATCGGCCAATTCTCATTTACTGTCTCCCTGCAACAGCTTCAGACTTTCTAAAGTAAGAGGCGAAAATTTCGTATAGCGGTCTGATAATGCTCCATCGAATTTCTTCATTCTAATGAAGGAACGGGTTTCTGTGATTCTTAGCGCTCGCATTAAAATGACCATTAAGTGGATTAATAAAAATAAACTTGATAACATTGCTTCCGTCGTTTGTCTTTGTCACGTGTCCAAGGTCCCGTACTTTATCATCTCGCCCACTGACTTCCCATCTTAAAATTCTGTTGTTCCTTTTCCAATTGGCCTGCTGACTTACATTAAAAGAAAATGGCCTCACGTAAGTGTATTTCTATCCTGTCACACAGAGTTATTTCCTTCCTACTTTCATGATGTCGAGTTCATGTTTTCCCAAATATTTTTTCCAGTATACTTTCTACTTCCATTGCTGTTGAGTGAACCGTTTTTTGCTGCACTGTAAGCATTTGTGCCTGGAAAAGTCGCTCAGATACGGACACACAATGTGAAGGGTGAGGATCAACCGGAGGTGAATGGATTTGACTTAGCAGCTTGCAAATCTAAGTGTCCTAAGCCCCCGGGACCCTTTGTTTAAATATGCTTGTGGTGATGAGTTGTCTAAACGTTACCTTGTTTGAAATAGACCTCTCGTGAATGCCAGTCTAATTGTCTACGTTGGTGACCAATTCGTTTCTGGTCTGCCTATCTATGTGACCATTCTTCTGTTAACACGAAGCCATCCAGACATACAGAGAAAGCGATCGGTTTCGGTGTAGGAATACAGTTTTCGTTTTATGCTAACGATACATTAAGGAAATTTCATGTCTATCCTAGTACTTTTTCCGTCGGAATATTTTTTGTCTTTATTCCCACTTAACCTAAGCGCTGCTGAGATGATTACTGCAAAATATTTAAGGGAAAGCCGATATCTGTCGCCTACGACATCTGCACCTATGACAGTGCGGATACCGACTCCTTTGTGTTTCAACTCTATCTTGTGTACTTCTGTTACGCAAATAGATAAGTGAATGAAACCTCTGAAAATGAAGCTGCGAATGTTAGATGATTAAAAATGAACACCTGACGGGTAGTAGCAGCCATTTAGATTCGGACTTTCAAATCTAAAATCTGCACTCCTAAGCGTGTATTTACCGTCCTGGCTTGTTGAATACCATTCTACTGATAGATGAAGAAGCATACAATGTATCTAGGGCGTAGGCGTTCTTCCATTTCATCAGACTGCACCTAGCCAAATTGCCTGCGCATACATTACTTGCATGCACCACGGATTTCTTTCGTTATTAGACGGAAACCACCAGAAACGGCAGCCATAGACCTTTCGCACTGAGCGTCGCGACTCAGTTGTTTCGACAGAGGTTCATCCAGGCTAGATTCTAATTAACTTATTCACATCGAATGTAAGGAGTAGGAGATCAGTTGGTGTACTACTTTTTGCTTCTAGTAGTATGTTTCGCACACCGATAGCTGAACAAAAACTTCCCGCGGTAGCCAGACCGGTTTACACCCTTATTGCCGTCGGTCAAGTATACGTACCTGGTACTCTCCCAATCAGATATCCCCATCGGGGTTTGTGAAAGTCAAACTTCAGTGTCATCGCTTGTGACATTCTCAGTTTTTTAATCGTCGAATTTCCCACCGTGCACGTGGACCTTGAATAGCATCCAAGTAGACAAGATGGAGGGCATGAAATTCCTGGATGTTGAATCGCACAGGATGTCCCAGATGGCTTGAGACAAAACCGTTTTATTTGTCAGAATTATTGTTTGGTGTAGAATGAGAACAGATAACATAACTGAGACCACTATGAACGTCATTCTTTCACCTGACTAAACAAAAGTATTTTTAAGTCCTGCCTTGAGGTACCATGTTTGGTTTGTTAATTTGAGTGCTCGCTAACTGACTGACTGGTTCGTTCCATGGCTGGCGCCTTGCGACTTGTTGACTTGATCTCTTATAATTCACATTTGATTTAACGTTATCTGGTGATGTCAATTCTAATAAAAGTTACTATGCTGAGGCCAGGATTCGTCCTCTCAAGTAAGGTTAAACTTAAAGTTCGATCATTTCATCATAAGTTGAAAGAATAAGTTTTAACGGAGATGTTGCGTTCTGATTAGTAGTGACTGATGTGCGGCTAAATTTATTTAGCATCCTAATTGGAGACTGTTCCACTGAATCTAACTTGCTTTTGTTTCAGAAATTTTACTGTGCTCGCTGTTCTTCGTATGGGTCTGGTGTTTAGTCCGGTAATACAAGGGGGGTGGGTCGTCACTGTGGAATTCAAGTTAGGACAGCGCAAGTGGTTGGGTTAACATCCAAAATGACGACGAACGTCTCTTTCCAGGGCGAATGCTGCTCACTAACACGTTGATAATGTCCACTTTCTCCCATGTTGAACTACAAACTAAAAGCTTTCTGCTCACCTGTTCCAATGTGGGCTAAAAACAAATCTGTAGGCAAAACTTTGCACGATTCTGCATTTTTCGCAAACTGTTAGTCTTCACAATGGAATTGTAGTTTATAAACTTGACAGACGTAAATGAATGTTTCGGAAGTGCGACGATACGGATGGATCAGTGGTATTCACCATCAAAATTGTCGGTGACAGGTTTAGTGCACACCAGACCTGTCTGTTCTGTCTCAGCTGGAGGCCACTGTATAAGGACCGGTTCGTTGAAACTGACTCACGGATAGGACCAACAACCACGAGATAAACAAATCAATCTAGCCATCCCGTTCGTGAAGTTGGAATAAACAAGGTGCAATTGGTGAACGACCGAGTGGCTGTGCCTCCGAAATTTGGGTAAGCTTAGTGTGGCTTGACTATTTCTCTCTATCAGAACAGAACGGAGACTTCTGTCATGAGGTGCAGGTATTTCGTATTTGTTTTTAGAGTGCAAATGTGTAAATTGACGACATGCAGACTGTCAATTTTGAAATTACAGTGGAATAAGCTTGATGGGAAGTTTTTGTGTCCAGTCAGCAATGAAATAGTTTGAGCTTATGACAAAGTAGACTTATACTCAGGACCAACGGTTTCTGTGCCCAAAGCGTTTGCTGATAAGCCTAACCTTACTGAACGCCATTGATTTCAGGTCTGTGTTGCTCACTATTATTCGGACAGATTTAGCCATTTTAACTTCACAACCTGACGTAATTAGGGGCCTGGAAATTGAATTTGTCAGAGGTTTTGCAATCGTCATGTGAAGCCGCAGAGAACTGCGTCGTGGGTTTTGTAACCATGACCATGTGCACTCTGACAGTTGTTCAACCAAGATTCGATCAGATTTGCCGAGCTGCGCGCTATCACAACCGCAATCGAGCTTTTAGTGGTCAGACTGCACGGCACCACACAGGTTCTCACAGTGCGCGTATCCACATACTGTTGATTAAAATTACTGTGGTCATGTTCATGCATTTTTGGGGTGTTTCCGTAGTTTAGACCAGGAGACTGTTCACCTAATTCGGAAAGCCTCTTTCACCGTCCATGTTAACGTATAAAAATCAGCAAAATGTTGCCGCAAGTTCATTTTTAAGCTGCCGCCGAAATGTACGTGTTAAATTGGAGACTCAAAGGTTCGACCTCTTGTGATGATGCGATGGAAGTGACAAATCAAACAGGTTTTTCGAGAATATTTTGTGAACAGTCATCAGAGTGTATAAACACCTTCAAAATTTACGGTCCCGTAAGCGCATTAAACTTCCCTCATTTACCGCCAACCCTAACTTAGCTTGCCATATTCAGTCCAATAGACGCGATTTTCTTACGAATTCATAATTGAGAGAGACTGAACTCAAGTAATACAAAGCAAATTTCGTTAAATTTTGGTCCTAGATCGGTCAAAGTGTCTTGCCAATGGTTCTTAAAGTGGAACTTAGTTCGACCATGTTTCCGTTCTAACTTCATGCTGTAATTTGTGACTATTCAAATAACTTTTCGTGCACCGCAACTACTGAACTGACTACTGAAAACTACAGATGCTGGAGAGATTCCGAAATGAGCTCACCAATCATTCTTGTTCTGAATGTTCCAGATAGCATTGTTGATCCCCTCTGGTCGTTAATGACAGTTTCTTTTATGTACAAATGTTTGTGAAATCTTGTCAGTTATGCCCCTTCGGTGTAGCCTAGAGAATACTTTTTATTGTTTATCCTTGTTGGTCCACCCTGGCACCATTTCCAGACAGTTCTGTGCATTAACTAATCCTATGACTAAATTTGGTTTCACGACTCTTCATTGTTATTTTATGCATTCTCGGTGGTAGGTACGTGTTCCGCTTCCCCGAATGAATTGTGTCCATGCCTGTCTAACCATCGCCCCCGCGGCTGTTCGAACCATACACTTCGTACGAGGTAGACTAGCTCTGAACCCCCCCCACACCAAGTTACACGTCCCACCGTCTTCATACTTCACTTCCTACCCCTCCTCCTGGCTTATGCTTACTGATTCTAATGGATCTCCGATTATCGCAAAGGCGCACATTTCGGTTTTCGAACACAGTTGAGCAATCCGCCCTTGTTGAAGTCCATTTGCATGCTCTTTTTGTTCATCATACGTATATTTTCTTCGTTATGCGGTTAGTGACTGATTGATCTGCTGTATGTTGTCCAGAGGGACTGCCCTTTATTACAACTGATCGTATGTTTCCTTTCGGTTTGAGTTAATATTTATATTTAGTACCATTTTCATCGTTGTTGATTGTCATCTGTCCCATTGCTGTTTCAACTGCTATTGTGTCAGTCAAACAGCCATATACATTGATTTTCATCAATCTGCATGTCTCCTGATCGACCGTCTACATAATTTGGGAACGCATGAGGTCCGCTGCCGCCGATTAGAGAGGGATTCTAATGCCTTATCAGGTCTCCTTCAACAAAACAAAGGAAGAAAGATCAAACAAGTGCAAAATAAATGCAACTCGAGTCAGGACCAAATGACCTAAGGAGTGTATCGAAAAATCGATGCACCATGTATTGTGAATGATACAATGCTAATAACAGCATTGTTGGTAGACGCAATGCGCCAACGTTTCGACTGTCGTAGGCAGTCTTTCTCAAGGCTATTTCTACAATCAACTCGGGTCACTTTGTAAGAAGATTCTGTCTGCATGAAATTTGTAAATTAAAGGCCTCTTTTCCAACTCGACTTCAGCCGAAGATGGATTCGTTTGAACAACTGCTTTAAAGCGGCGCTTGTTTTCGCCACATGAGTTTTGCGCTAACCGTCCAGTGGGCTAGAAGAACCGCCAGAAGACTTTCCCTTTTTCCTTTAGCAACATCGAAAGATCGCATCAGCCACAGTATCCTGTAGCGTTCTACACGCTTCTGTGATTTCTCTTTTTTTAGCTAAAGTTGATTAATCACGAGGGATGCAGAAAACGAAGGGGATGATGAATTTTATAGAATTGGCACTTATCGTGATCCCAGCACGTCTGGGGATCGGATGTGGAAGGACTAACGCAGTCCATGTATTGGTAACCTGTCGTGATTAAGGAGGGCTCACTGGCATATGAGCTACGAAGGAGGTTGACAAATAATGAATTATGTTTATCGGCAACACGGTTTTATCGGTAGAATTAATAACAATTCGGTGTTTAGGTCATCATGGGCAAACTTTCTCAGACATTTTTTATTTCGGTTAAAAATCACTTCAGCCGTCATATTTTGTTTTTCCATCTACTTGTTCTTCTAGGACGATGTATACTGACAGCACTAACGAACGTTTGTCGGAAAGCATTCGCGAGTGCCATCAAGCGTTCGGACCAATTAGCTGTGCAATTGTTCTAAATCAATCACAGACAAAGTACACGGTAAGCTTGGCCGTGCACAGAGTCCGAAGTAGGCTACTTAGAACAATAAGAATTCAATTCTCGTATACCACAGAAGTTGTCACTATTCGTCTCCCCAACCTTGTCGTTTGTGCGCTCAAAGACAATGTGTACATACAATAAGTTTATCTAAGCCCACTCACCATCAAGTGGAACGACCTAACACGGCAGACAGCTGTTACACGACATTGCGATATTCCTTCCCCATCAGGTTTGTGAAAATATATCGACATCTTTCTGTTTTGTCATTCGTAATGTTTTGTTGGTTTGAATATATATCACCGAAATAAGCTTGTTCCCCAATCTGTGTTCTCCGAATATGATCTGTCGGGATTTTCAATGAGGTTGACGAACATCATCTTGTTACACGAAATTTCAACACTACAACAGTTTTTCACATACTCTGTTTCCGTTGATTATAATCATCCTAAGGCGTCTACGAACAACTGAACGAGGTCATCGTGAACACCAACGCATTTCTGTTTAGAGGTCTACCAACTGAAGCTAATAAAATTTGGAAAATCATCCTGAAATTTGCCAGTCATTGGGTGTCCGGAGAGGAATCGACAGATGATGGTTTGACTTATGTCTTTTTCTCTGTCCAATAGTGAAAAAGCTTGGTTGCATCTGTTTTCTGGTAGTATGTATGCAAGTGTCACATCGCGAGTCGAGCTATTCCCTTGAGATTCGTGCTCTCAAAATGTGTATTCATTGAAAAGTCAGACAAGCAGCGTTTGCTTGCCTGTGAAATAAACCAGCGGATCTTCAACAATCAAAAAATACTATTCTCATAGAACAAGTGTCACTGAAGTATTTTGCTGTGGGTTTATTGACGACTAAAGCACTGACAGTTGTTATGTCTTGTACGACAGTGAAGCGTACAATTCAGTCTTACTTCCCGAATGCGACTAAGGTTATAGACCAGACAATTTAAAGTTTATAATCCGCAGATTTTTGCGTAATAAAATCGGTTCAGTCAATTTGTGAATACTTGTACGCGTACAAATGTTTGATTCCAGTACGAAATGTTCAACTTTGCAGAGCCATGAAAGCACCAAAATATCTGAGGTATTTTGAAACGGTATGAGGCGCCATATTTTGTGCGCCCGAAAAACACTTCCTTTGTGTTTCCCATTCAAAAGCAGGCAGCGAATATCCGAAATCGGATCGACGACCTCACAGTGGGCAACTCTAGCAGGAAATCTTCCTGGCAGATGAAGGGTAGCTAATTCATTTCTAGTTTGTGGCGTCGAATTTCGGATGTGTAATGTGCAAGCGGATTTTCCACAATGTAGAGGTTGTTGCAAATCTTTATGAACGCACACTCGTCGAGGTTCTACTGATACTCGAAAAGGGGATGAAGGATTGAGAGTTGAACATCATATGCACTGGATTATCCAAGACAAAAATCGAACTGTTCACCGATGATGAACAACGAGTCAGAAGGTCACATTTTGGTATCGAACTTACTGCATTCTTTGGCTGTTATTCTCAGAGCGGTTGGATTCCTTGGCTGATGTCTATTAATTCGTTAGATGAGTAAAATATTCAAGCAATTATTCTGAGTGTGCTCTTAAACTAAACCCCGACCACGTACCCTGCTTTTTCGCCAGGAGGAAAGTGAAATAGGCGTACGTACCATACCCGCCGAAACACGAAGGGACAAAATAGATGGAATTTACGGTTACCAGGCCCTCACCAACCACCAGACAATCCATGAAAATAGATATCCTGTAATACTTTGATTTGTCTATAAATGTGTTATTTACCTGGACTATTTCTCCCTTGAGTGGATGGTGGGAAGAATCCCGAGACTAAGTAGACGAAAAAAATATACAGAGTTGGAGAATATTAGAGTGCACTAATAAGGGTGAGTCCAATATGCCAGATGAGGAAAAAGCATCAAGCAAAAGTAAGGCAAGAGGTGTTCAATAATTCAAGACATGCTATAATGGATTGTGGTCCTATACATACTTGGCCCTAACACATAACACCAAGTGTAGCTTGCAAGGAGGAAATACGCATGTGCTGGGACATGATATTGTTTATTAATGAGAACATTTTTCATCATCCACAATAGACTGAACGGACGCATAGTGAGAATGCACACCCAAATCCACGGACAATTGCGATGCTGATTTAGAGCAAGCGAGAGTCCAGCCCGGCAAACCGTAAATAACTTGGTAGGAAGCAAACGTACTCCAGTCGATTTGTCTACTAAATATAAACTGATTTTGCCATCTAGAACTATCAGCGTTGCCAGTTATTGTGAATCGGTTCCAAATTAATTGCAAGTGAAAATTCAACAATGATGAGAACATAATTCATTAGTAAGCCATAACAATGAAGCTGTCCGTGGATGCTATTTAGAGAAATACAAAGAAATCAATCCCGTTTGAGGGAATCATTTCTCAGCAAATTTCCTTTATTTGAACTACGACAGCCTGAAAGCCGACTTTTTATGATACTACATCGCTTGAGGGGAAGACAACATTTGAATGACTAACGGTTACAAATTCGCTTCCTAAAGGCGTGAGTATTTTACCACGATGTCCTACTGTGAAACATGATTGATCGACCTCATTTAAGACAAAATACAACCTTGATTCTAGGTGATTTGAGACTGAAATGAAATTAGGCAAGTTTCTTGCATAAATGATGATGCATCGCCTGGAGAGAACGTAATTAACAGAACCGATGAATTGGTGAAATTCATTGCAGACATTAAATGATATCAGACGGTAAACCACTTTAAAACTAAGGGATGATTTTTTTTCCTATTGTGATATTTTCTACATTTCTAAACTTGCCCATAGACTCCTGTTTGCTGGGATTAGTGTTTAAACATTGAAAGTTTCGCCTTTTTTCAAGGCCATGCCATTTACTCACTGATGGTCTTACCACACTTGTGCGTGGAAGTTTGGGGTTTGTAGGAAACTTAAGAAAACCTCTGATCTCAGCTATGACAAGTGCAGCTGTCAAATTTACTGAAAATTGCTATGCATATATATATCTATCTATATAATGATACCAGGATCTCCTTAGTGAACAGGAGTATGGATGGACAAGAAGTTGGTGCTTAATATCACTTTTCTGACCGCTGATTGTGCAATGTAAGCTAGCCGGTGCTGCGCTGCCCTATGCGTGAGTAGATATATTTGTATTGGACAGATGAGTGAAGAGTGAGTTTCTGTAGCACGTTATTAATTTCACGGTTACTACAGCTAATCAGGCACTCCATTGAGCACAGAACGTCGCACCCATGATTCTGATTTCCGAATGCAATCCTGAAAACGTCGAATCACACAATATCTTTTATCTTTTACTTCCTTCATTAATAAAACGAAAGTGCACATCATTTTTCAGGAAGGGGGACCAACAGAGGGCTGTTAAATGGGGATGTTGGCTGGCGTGGAAGGATTCGAACCCGCGCCCCTCGTCCAAATGTCACAACCATATCCGTTTGACCAATGCCACCAACAGTGTTCTTTACCCTGCTCCCTAAGCTGAGTGATATGAGGTGATTTGTTCAATATCATGCCCGTCGAGATTCAAAGCACCTTTGCTGTCGTCCTTTTGTCATAGGAAGCTGCCAGACTCAAAAAGTTTCAAAAGAGATTGACAAACAGTCGTTTGCAGCTTTCACTGGCTTGCAAAAAGCCCTGAATTGTTATTTACAAGGCAGACTAATCGATCTGGTACACTTATGCGTATATGAAAAACAATCAATAACAGGCGTTCTATCAAAGATACCGTCAGCAGTGCCTTTCATCTGCGATATTTTGAATCAGACAAAGTCTCCTGCGTTAACAGCAGAATATACAGACCAGTTTTTTAATTTCCCAGTATCTGATCGGACAATCTATTTGTTCCATGTGTAGACGATAATTCTGTAAGCTTGGGTTCGCACTGAAAGGGATTCGTTCCATATTGTAACCTTTAAAATCATTACCTGAAAACCCCAGTGGAGGGGGCACTGGCAATCTCATTTGTTTACAATCTAAATTATCATCGGTGCTGGACTACCGTGCGCTGACTTGCACTCAAAACCAAGATGAACTGTTGTGAGTCAGGGTATGATGTGTTGCCAGCTCAACAAACACAGAAAGGGCGAACCAACAAACATGAATCTAAAGCTCGGAGTAGTATACAAACACATAAGGACCTAAATGGTTTTCTAAGACACACGCCGGAAGACAACGAATTTCCGTCTATCACCACAGTGATCAGCCATTCTAGAATTTGAACGTTTGCTGTGGACACAGTCCACTTGACATGTGGCAATCAAAAATATGGGCCATGGGCAGCAGACTATTAGATACAAACCAACTTTGATAGATAACATCTCATCGTAAGATTTTGTTTCTCTACCGTGGACAAACTCCCGCACTTCGTATTCTGAGGATTCGTCAACAGAAGTCCATGTGTTGATAATCGAGGGTGGATACACCAGTGTTCACTCAGTGCCCGAATTCTTCCGTTAATTTCATTTCACAAATAGAATGAAAACCTGCAGAAGAATTTCCCAATCATCAGTACTGACCCAAAGATGCAGGTGGCTTATTTCCTGTTCCCGAATAAACTTGATCGCCATGATGAATGCACGTGACCCGTTAATAATGTGATGCTTTAATAGGATTTAAACTTATTTCATACTGTCTTAAGAGTGTCATACACATTTAGTAAAGCATGCATTTTATTGGTGACTTGGAAAGATATCGAGTTCCTCATTTTTTGTCGGATTAATCCCACTCGGCCCTGAAATTTTATCGCACATTAGTATATTTCGAATAAGGTATTCTTCTGTCTGATCTCATCACCTTACACTTCTCATGTTTTCGGTCTCTTCCTCTTGTAATTGTCTCTAACCGAATTGGACATTCTCAAAACTTTTCAAAAATCTACGGTCCAGTTTTACCTGGGAATTCCTAATGAGGTCCACCACTGGAGGAGTCAGACGAAATCCGGTAATCGGAGGGCGGTGTGTTCTACCATTCATTAAAGAAAGAAATTGTGAAGCAGCCTTGGTTTCTTTGGCAGATAAGGCGTTTGATTGTCAGTCATTCATCCCTGGTCCATTTCGAGACTGATGCCCGAAGGATACCGTTTGTTAATAATTCCTGACAAGCCCTATGAAACAGCTTTGAAAAATTGGGGCAGTTGCTCCACAGGGGTTTTGCAATTGGCTAAAACTGTCAAAATCACCGAAAATTCACCGAGGCGCCACGGTTACTCACAGACTCGTCATACCTGACCTATCCGAAGGATACACCAACGATTAGCAGCCTAATGTCTATTTACCTTGAGCCATAATTGAAGCGAGATATTTGTTCCCGAACAACCATGACAAATTAAAACGGATTTTAACCAAATCAGGAAGAATTCTTATTCTATTGGGAGCTTCAGACGATACTTGGCGCCAAGAAACCCACCTAGGGAGATCACAATTTTCAAATGAGTAATAATGGAATAAAATTGGTGATATTCTTTTACTGTTATTTTATGTTTGGCCGGCGGTGGCCACATGGATAAGGTCGTTGCGGGTTCGAACCCTCTCACCGCTGGTCCTCAATTGGCAACGATTTGCTGGCCGCGGCCCCTTTCCTGAAAATTGATGTACATTGTTGTTTCAATAATAAAAGAAGTGAAAGAAAAAATGCTGTGCTAAGCCATAATGCCGAAGTTTAGGTTTCATGGAGCCGACGGTAATTCTAGAAGAAGTGGATGGTTAGTCTTCTTTTGCAACCAAGAATGTGCTGGTAAAGTTACTCCAAGCAACACAGGTACACAACAGCGGAAGAATTACCCACTTCCGTTAATCGATATTGATGGCAGAGGTGCATCCATATTGGCCCTATATTTGGTGTTTCTGATAACAGCCATGCACTCATTTTCACGTGCATTCTATGCGTTTTGGGAATTTGCAATTTCAAGTCAATCCGCAAGCATCATTTTCAGACCGGTCGATGTAGATTCACCCAGATTAGAAAAATATAGATTTAGGTGATACTGCCGCCAATCGATCGACTATTGTTGAGCCTGTAAAATGATAAAAACGGTGATTCCTTCGGACCTCGTTCATGAAAGCCGAAACCCAAGGCAGCGCGATAGAAGTGAAAACGCGAGAATAAAACTATATTACCAAAGTGTCACGTGAAAACAAATCCCCGGGAAACTTGCAATATGAATCGTGCATATAGTAGAAACGTAAACGAGCCAAAGAGAATAGAAGTATTCTTTTACCGTCTGCCAAAATACCTATATGGATCAGCTGCACGATAGTGTTCATCTTAAGGAGGGGGTAAATAGAAGAAGATATTTGATGTGGAACTGAACATGCCTGGCGCCAATCAATTCTGCATAGAACAGAAAAAAGTACACCCGAGACTCAGTCGTTTAACAGAGGCAGCGTGAGCTTAGTACATTTCAACTTTTACAACCATTAAACTTGTGCGAACGTATTTCAGTTTTGGTTGCCACCTCGCAGTACCAAACGTCTGTGAGAAAACCAAAAGAACATAGCTGTGGTGAAGCAATACAGAGTTGATTACTACATTTTTAAAAAGTCCTAATGCGAAAATTTCACTTTTTCTCATGGTTTCCGCATTTATCTGATCATATTTGACCATCTGGATTCTGTAGCGTTTCTTAACTCCTATCACTTTACGCCCGGGTGAAAACACAATGGTACAGCATGAAACCATTTGATGATTCTCCTCTGTTCTCCACCCAACCGAAATCCGTGTTCAATGCCGAATGTCTATTGTGGCTCTGAGATCAATCTACTCGATGGGCGGTTATTTTTTTCCAAAAAGTAGATCTTAAACGTTTGATTAGATCACCAATCTGAGCTTCAAATGAATCACTTGATTTTCGACTTTTTGACTCACTGTCTGATTTTGTGGTTGTGCTAAACAGGAAATATTCCGAAGCAGTCGTTCATACATTTCAGATTTTTGTAGGCAATTTCTTATGTTCTCGTTTATTTACCCTCTGCTAAAACTTATGTCAGTAAGAGAACCAAAGTTGATGGGGAGACAGATGTCGTTAGCAAAGTTTTTTGTTGACACTAAGTCATTCAATTGGTGTAAATTCACCTCCTGAATTTTTGTTTGCTGAAGGCTTAAACGTACAAGGGCGCGTGAGTTTTACTTCTGTGTGTTGTCAGTGTCTGCTTTTCGGAAGCGGCCCACCAGCAGTGGGTTTAAAACTACTAAACTCATTTGGCAGTTGCCTTCAATCGCTTGCGGGCATGCAGATACCACACACACACACACACACACACACATACGCACAAGCACAGTAAAGTGAAACTGACTATATGAGTTGAGACTGTTGTGTTTGCTTCGACATACAATGCAAGTAAGACCACAAAATAAACATGACAGTCTTTTCTCATGCATAGCGGCTTTGTTTTTATGCATATTACGAGATGAGTTAGATAGTGCTGACTGACAGAAGACAGAGGGAGATGTAAACATAAAACTGCAATCATTCATTGGGCGTCTCAGTTCGTGATACTTATTATCTGATAGTGGAAGATCGAGTCTGGCTGGCATTGGCCCGAACACAATATAAATTCATCAGTCATGAGTGTCTGGATTGGCCCCTATATAGACCCACCGGATGCAAATGACAGATAGGAAATTGAAGTTCTCTCTCCGGACTGTTTATTTGACACCGGTTGTGTTTGTGCACTCGCTTGCTTGCGTGTGTCTGCTCAACTGAGAACAACTTGTACCGGCTAGGAAAATTAGGGCAATAACAATTGCATTCCGGTGGCAAAAACAGAAGCGGACAAAGGAAAGACGCAATAAAATGGTGATAAAAATCGTACTGTTTTGTAACAACCTCGTAGCTGTTATTAGCATAAACACTAGAACAAACAGGAACACTTTCAGTATTAACTATCAGTACCATCTGAATTGTCGTAATTTCTATTGTCATCATGAAAAGTACCACCGGAATACTTATTATCATCATTCACATCGTCATTGTAAGTGGTCAGTGTAGATGCTATAGAACCAATGAAGAAATCAAATAATAAGATTAACTTGTAGAAGTGAAAACACAATACAGTAACGGGTTCAATGAAATTCTGAACGGAAAACCGAAAACTCCAGTACATTTCATTGTCTTCAAAAATCAGTGGGCCTATACCCCGGAGACTAGGTGAACCGTAGTCATCAAAACAAAATAACAGAGCTACTTTATTCAACAAAAGTGACTGCCGTTTCATGTTCTTCCTGTTAGCCTAATATGGTCTAACTATGACTTTGAAAGCATTCAAAAATCAGACCCACGGTTGTACCCGATTATTGCAACTGACAGCTGGTCGGAAGGAGCGGAGTCGCTTTGGCGGTCGTTCATAGAAATCATCGCGAGTCACGTATTCACCATGTGGTAGGATAAAAGGTGCCAGTTGCCACGACTGTATGAATGTGTTTAGCAAAACTGTAAGGCGTCGCGGAGAGTTTTCATGAAACATCGACTTTACGGTCTCGGCATGTCAACAGAACCCGTTGGCTGTTTGCTTAGTACGTAGGCCTGTTTTCGTTCGCACCGAAGAAACTTGTATTCTGAGCTAGTTTATTCCGCAACACCAAACTGTCACTAGTTAATTCTTATGCAATGGATTCGTTTTATTGCAGACTTTGCAATATACGAGCAATGAGAAACTGGAATACCCCACAACCTCTAAGATGCACTGCACCAGTGAGGAAAGGGGACCGGCATCAACAATCTTTGAATCTGGAGTGATATAAAATCGCAATCTGATCCCTATGGCTAAAACTAAATCTGTTGATGGGTATTCTTAGGATTTCTAAATGGAAGTAATTGTAAAAGTTACTCACAACTTCGGGTTTACTCGGGAGGCGTGAGAAACCGTCGAGGGAAGTTTCAGCTTAAAATTACATAAATTAGCTTCCTGAATGAAACACATCTACAGCTACCAGATTCTCGTCTATTTGGAATGACCACATTCATTTCTTTGTAAAAATCTCAGTGATGCTGGTTACATCCTTTACGACAAAAATCAATTGAAAGGCACTCTGGAGTCTGGGAAGATTTGCCCAAGAAAGATTCGTGGCCCAATCGTCACCTACAGATAAATTTAATGCATGTATATGCACAAACATGTCTTACCAAACCCAATGCAACAACCTTTATGCGAACTAATTCCACTCCAGCATTTGATAGCATAAAGAACAGAATGTTTGAGTTGGTATTCCTTCTATTTCACGGGAATCGACGAAGCTCTGTAACAAAGAGCCGTAAGATAAGCATTACACGTCTACTAGGGAGAAGAAAGTGAGATTAATGCAGAGTAATTTGATGCAGGAATTTCTCGGGACAAAACACCAATGAAGATCCATCTGATTGGTCCGTCGTTCTACTTCAGTATTCTTTCGACCATTTTGATATGGCATCCAGTAACTTCAGTATGAAACTACTTTTACCTCACAAGCAACAAAGTTCTAGAACTTCGAGGTCGATGCTCACTGGTTAGGTAGTTCATTGAATTATCACATCAGAACGCTAACAATACCTTAGAGAAACTCGAGATTTAGACTGCAGTGTGTGATTATATGAACCATACCCCAGAGCTAGACTTGATTTCACGCAGCTTACGTTAAATTAGATCACTGCACTCAAAAATACTTGTGTATCAAATTTCGATGGAACTGAACAAGGAGTTTCTCTCGGAGGAGTAATCTTTTTTGAACTTTGCTTCATTAGAATTCTGGGTTTTTCTCTCGCCTCTTTGGCAAAAAGTTTCCCTGTCCATAAAGCCATCTACTTCTGTTTTTTTCGAAGGGACTTTTCTGGTTTTACCCATGTTAGAATGATCATTTTGGAAGCTGTGTGAAAGCTGAATAACATTTTGTGAAATATGCTGCTAGAAATGTGGCTTTTTAAAGCATTTTGCGGCTCAACACTAGTTGCACATTTTTCAGCAACATCAAACAATTGATATGCTCAATATTTCCCAGTACCGCATAGAATTACTTTCTGTGCTTTACTGCACTATTAACTCATACTCTTTGCCACGCGAAATCTGAACTACTTGAATATCAGCTCATTCCCATCGAACAAAGGAACATGAAATGTTGGTGATAAGTGAATTCGGAACTGCAGAACAGAACTTCCGCCTGAGAATTTTGGCAGGAGTATAAATATTTACTCAATTCTTTACCAGGATTCATTTCGAGCATAAAAATCTCCTCAGCACAGTTTATTCTTTTACTGTTGTGCAAATAATTGCCTTGTTTAATCTAAAATTCTGTATGCATCTGGACAGAACTATTTAACTCCAGCAAGATTCAAAATCACTTCATTACCATTACATTGTTGTGCCAAAAACTTTCGGTGATTCTAACTAACTGCTTAACTGTCGTGATAAGAATGTAAACGATTAGCGCAGCGCACTTCAGTGAGTTTGAGGCAGGGCCAACTTTGATGTGAATCAGGAATTCTCTTATTCCTGATCGGGAGTGATAGTGAAAGCCTAGATAACGCAACACATTAGGTTTGTTGAATAAATTCGGCCAGTCATTAGAGGCTTATCTTTGGTTAGAATATTTAATAAGCCAGCTAGTTAACTGTTATTAGTATGAATAAATATGCGTACCAAGGTCCTTTCCGACAAGTTTGTGAAATTTTCTGTGTTTAGTAAGATTTCATTTTTTACCCTAAGATTCTTACTCACACAGACAGGGTCACTATATTCTTTTGGCTTTTTACCTTTTATCTTTTTACTTCCTTTATAAATGAAACAACAATGTATATCAATTTTCGGGAAGGGGACCGCGGCCAGCAGAGGGCTGCCAAATGAGGAAGTTAAACTGCATTGGGAGGATTCGAACCCGCGATCTTCACGTACAAACGCCACGACTTTATGCGTTTGGCCATCGCCGGCACCAGTGCTTAACTGAGCTTATTACAGCCTTCAAATGAAGTTCTTTCTTTGTGCTTTGCGATTGTTAGGACCTTCAGAATATTAGCAACAAAAATTCAGGAGTGCATCGCAACCGAGAATTAATCAGTAGTCTGTACACGAATAAACAAATTTCTTTGTAAGAAAACCGCCATATTTGGGGTTATTGCCGCTCATTCGGCATGTGTACCCAATATTCCTCTGCCACTTAATTTCCGGACTTGAACACTCCAACCGCAATTTTCCACCAGAAGTTCATGTTTGGCATTTGGAGTCCATTTTTGGAATATCAGCGGTGGTCGCTGGTTATTCCCCATGGACTAGACCCGACCAGCCTATAGAATGACGGGCTGAAAGCTCTAGATGGTGGTAAATTACTTTCATAGTGTATAATTACAGAAATGAATTGGTGGAGGAGTGCCGCGTACATATGCCTGATGACCGATAATAGCCGTGAAGCTGACTGTTTACCCCCGGGAATCTTTATCTTTTCATGTAATTACTACGGACTAAAAATATGCCATATCTCTTGTACTTTTCTACACAAGAGGGCACCATCCCATTTAGGAGGAAATAAATTCGGCGAAACAAAAGCATGCGTTTTCCGTCAACTGAGCAGTTCTGCAGTTTGCCATACAGCCGGTCAGACAGTTGGCCGATCCACCGATAACCAAGAGGACGAGTAACAACGGGAGTGACAACTTTACTACCAGTGGTCTGGATTCGAACCATTTTGAGGGCGACGTCATTGACCTTTGGGAAAGGAATTTCAAGCTCTTCGATCGCGCATTTCAGACAGTAGTATGCGGATAAGCATTGTTTCGGCTGTCGTTAAATTTCTAAATCCAACTGCGTTCGATTCACCAGAAAGAACCCTACAGAAAATGCTAAATGACGCTACCGGGTTCACTGTTTTGCCTGATTCGAAGAGATGGGTAGCAACCACAGTTTTACCGCCGTTCCCTTCTAATAACCTTTCCCCTCTGATGATTGTACTTAAATCAGTTGAACCATTAAACGAAAAGTTGTTTTTATTCTTTCGTTTTTATGTTTTGCCCCACTCATTGTCGGAACAGAATCGAGATTTCCTATCATAGTCGTTGATAAAGAACGTTTTGGAGACACTCATAGTTCACTGTTGCGACACGTCTAAGCTATCAGATTTCATTTTCCTAAAGAGTATGCAATTCTCATTAAGTGGTTCTCTTAGTAAGAACTTCCGAGCCCGATTTTTGTTTCAACGTGAAGAAGCTTAATGTTTATCCGGTGATAATGAGCAATCTTACGGAAACTCGAAAATATCCGGTGGATGCTGATAATCAGCTTCTTTCTTACTGGCAACGTACAATGCGCGGACAACACAGATTGTGACGCATTCAAAAATTTGCTGCATTAAGATACTTAGGATTCTAGTACTTACGAGTTTTAAAGAAGTGTAATAATTCACCATGTGATATCATCGCTCAACTCACCATAAAGAAACCATGGAAGCACTGTACAGCTGTTTCATCCTTGTTAGGAATCATCAGCAGTGCATATC